>CATIWF010112322.1:0-14930 GCA_949630135.1 Balakata baccata
ACCTTATAAAATTCAAAAACAAATTAATCTAAGTCACCTAAAAAAAATGCAAGTATGAATCAAAGAAAAGTGAAGAAAAATTCCTTGTGCGACTTACCTCACTATCTTCTCTTTATTTAACTCCATGACAACAAATATCAATCACTTACGTGAACTATGTCACCGAGAATACAAGAATTACAAAGATCGCTATTGCGATGCACTGGTGAGGCTCAAGTGTTTGCCCAATGTCGACGACAATGTTAGAGGGGGAAATCACCTTCCTCTTCGTAACTTTACGATCCATTATATCCAATTGTAAAATGAAATGCGTATTCACTTTTTTGAAATCGATCAAGAACAATTGATTGACAAGTTTGAGATTTTCAAGATTCATGATAGATACAAGCATGACTCGGTTCTCTCATGAAAGAAGGAAGAGAAAAAGTGAAGATGAAAATAAAATATGAAAAATAGGTAAAATTAAAGTGGATTTAGTAAAAATGAAAAGAAAAAAGACTGCAGATATTTTAGAATTTTTTTTTTTTTTAAATTCAGTAGTTTCTGTAAAATCCTCGAGTCAAAATTTAACAATATGCTGAAAGGCGAGGCGAAAACTTTACGAAGCTTGTTTTGAATTTCCTTCTCCAGGCCCCAGCGTCGGTTCATGAAGTAACTGAACATGGGCAAGTCTTTCCACCCAACTATCCAAGGACAGTCACTTCGATTCAAAAAGCAATTGGGAGCTAGCAAATCATTAATTCTTTCCCCTCCCTCTCTTTCTACTTTTACCAAATTTTTTACCCGCAGCAGCTTTGTTCTTCATTTGAGAGAGTTTGATGGCTTTTTGCTGTCTCTCTTTCCGAACTTGTTCAAGATCTTTAATTTCCGAACGCACATTAGCATTAGGCACCTGTTGCTTCTTGTAGCTTCCCTTAAACTTCCTATTATTTCCTCGGAAATGGCGGCCTCCTGCAAATGAAACACCACCAGGGAAAACTATGAATTATGAATTAAGGGACGTTGGTCACAGGCCAACTAACAAGTAAGAACTACTATAGCTACCATGCTAAAAGCCTCAGAAGAAATAGAAAACAACATCAAGATAAGGACAATTAAAAAGTGTGTTGTTGCCTTTAACTCTATGATGGACAGTAAGGAAATGGTAGGAGAGAAAAAAAGAGATTTTTATAGGAAATAAAGTTATTTCATCCTTCATCGTGTTTGAATGAAAGGAAGATAATTTTTACTATTAGGAGGGAAGTCATTAATATATGCTTCCTCTCCACATCCAGCCACCTTCAAGAAAGAAAAACTTCTACAATTTCAAAATGAAATAGTATTTGATATAGTTTTATATAGTTATAGTATAGTTATAGTATTTGAATAAAAATGAAATAGAATTCAAATTAATTAGTAAATTGTGTTTCACGCATATACCTTTAATAAAATAAATTTAATAAAATAATTAATTCATAAAAAAAACTTCTACAATTTCAAAATGAAAACTCCATGCTGTATCTTTTTTCCTCTCTCTCCAAACTCAGTCACAGGAAAAAGAAAATTCCCATTTCAGGCATTTCTTACCTCAACTCTATCTTCCTACTTCCTCCTATTTTACATAGTGTGAGGCAGAAAAGTACAGTTGATACACAATGAAACTTGCACTCCACTTGACAGTGTCAATGAAGTGGACATAAGAAATGAAGCAAAATGAAGTATACAAACTCAAAGAAATACCTGAGAAGTTTGAGGTTTGCTCCGTATCCCCATCATCATTAGTTCCCTTAAGAGAGACCTTTTTGTGTGATCGTTCCTTCCACTTCTTGTATATCCCAGAATTCTTAGCTTTTACCTTCGCACCACTTTCTGTCTTTATCTACTCATAAAAAGATTAAGAAAAAAGAGAGTAAAAATTCTATACAAATACATTACTAAGTACATTATAGAATATTTGAATATGCACTATGGGTGCATAATATGAAGCAATTGAAGAAAATATATGCGCCAAACCATGTCATCAAACTAGCCCTTTCCCATAACTTGAGTTTGCTGAATTCTTAATTCCTAAAAATTTCCCCCCAACTGAAGAAAATACAGGTATGCGCCAGACCAAGCCATCAAACTAGCCCTTTCTCATAACTTGCGTTTGCTGAATTCTTAATTCCTAAAAATTTCCCCCACAGCCCCACCACCAACCAACCCAAAAAGAAAAAATGAAAAGCATAATATAGCAGCCAGTCTCATTTTGAGTCCACTTCTGAGGACTTGACATGTAAAATTTCCGTTTGACATCTACAGGGCACATGAGTCTTTTGGTGATAGCAACAGCGATTAAAGCTTGTTGCAGAACCAAACAGATAGAATAGAGCAAAACATATAAAAACAACAAGAAACCAATTGCCTTGTGACCATTCACTGCCAACTTCCAGTTAGTTATTTTTTTTACCCTCTCAATAGACAGATGACAGATAACCGATATTATTTTTTTACCATCTCAATACACACGTAGACATTGACTTTTAATATGCCAACACCCTAACAGTTTGTTTGGTTACGAGATGGAGAAGTGAAAGAAAGAGAAAATCTGAATTCTCAATTTCCCTTCAAAGGCCAAAATCCTTTCCCGCCAATTTAGTGGGAAGTAGAGGAAATCAGAATTCTGTGTCTTCTTTCCTCCCTTGCACCATTTAGTAACTAAACAATTAATAAAAGTTTCAGTAGGAAAATGCAACTTTTGCCCAAATAAATCTTAAGCTTAGAATATAGGTTTTTCTCTGGTAGAACTGCATATTTGTCTCCACAAAAATTAATGAGCATTAGTAAATATTTAATTACTTATGTTCATAAGCCCCCCACTCGCTTTACTTATGTTAGGAGGCAGAAGAAACCAAAGGGGACTAGGGACCTTGCAGTGGGGGTTATTTCAGGAGATAGTTTGGGTGGGGCTGAGCTGGAAAAAGTGGATGCATGAATATCCTTCGGCAATCTAACCTTGGGATTGTTGAGAGTTTGTTAAAGGGGAATATTTGTAAATATATAAAGGGTAGTTTTGTGTAGGAAAGGTATTCGGAACATTAATGCAACTTTGTTGTTTAGGAGAGAATACAGACCTCTCGAAAGTCTGTCACCTTCACTTTCCCTCAATACAATCATTAATCCATTCTATTAGTTTCCATCAATCCATACTATATTTCCATCGTTTTATCACTGCGAATCATATTTGTAGCTGGGTTGTATCATATTTATTTATAAATATAGAATAAATAAATAAATAAAATCAAAGGTTTCCATATAGAGGCCAAAACGGGAAGAGGTAAAATGAGTACCTTTCCACTAGCTGTAACACGTTCACCATTGTTCAATTTAATGTATTTTTTACTCCTCTGCAACCAATAGATTCATGAATTATAAAGAAACTATTTATACAAAACAATTACAAACCAAAATCTTATAAATGTTAAAAAATACCTTATCCCAATGGTATACAGCTTTTTGTTTCTGTAAGCCCTCACCATCATCAGCAACCAGATCTAGGACCGCAGCTTCTAACCTAATAAGTTAATTTTCATCAGCTAATAAGAAAAGAACCTGAAAATTTTAACTAAACAAAGACGAATCATGCCACATCAAATCATGCATACAACAATAAATCATAGCTTACCTATTAGATCCAAAGCCTTCATTAGCTCTCATTGAAAGGCCAGCTTCGGTATGCTGAGAGTTGCACCAAAATGCAAATCAAATTAGTTAGCCAACATCCCCAATACTCAAGGTACCATTGTTCTCCTAAGTAAAATATATTCCTTAAATCCCCATGGAACAAATCCTATCAAGATTCCACAAGATCTAGAATAATATCATGATCAATGTAGAAGTCTGGAGTCAATGAAAAACTTAGGAAATGTGGAACAATGTTTCATAAAATATTATTTAAAAATTGTAAAGAAACAAAAATGGAGAGAAATTGATAATTTCATTGATAGTAGAAAGCCTCATATATATAGCCCTAGGAACATAAAATAGGAAACAATACAAACTAGGAAATAAATCTCTACCTACCCCTAATTACATAAATCAAGCTAATTAATATTATACAAATATCTCATAACACTCCCTCAAGTTGGAGTATAGATATCAATCACGTCCCAACTTGTTATATATGTAAAAGACATGGAGCTTCAAAACCTGTAATACAAAAGGCTTCATACCACACCAATGTAGACTCAAGCAAGTAGGAGAATGTCATACAGACTGACAAAATCTTTAACACAAAAGGCCTCATATCACACCAATGTAGATCCAACCAAGTAAAAAATGTCGTACAGACCGAGGAGAATCAAGTGACACATACCGACAACAAATGTCACTCGACAAATATGATCCAAGAAATTATACAATCTGCTCTCTATGGATCACTCATGGTGACCCAACTATGACAAAGAAATGTTCACTTGGGCATAACACTCAAATTGATTTCTAGGTAGGGTTTCACAGTAACCCATGCTCCGATATCATGTAAAGAAACAAGAATGGAAAGAAATTGATAATTTCATTAATAGTAGAAAACCCTATATACAGCTCTATGTAGATAAAATAGGAAACAAATATATGAAGAATAGAAAACAACACAAACTAGGAAATAAATCTCTACTTACCCCTAATTACATAAATCAAACTAATTAATATTATACAAATATCTCACAACAGAAATGAAACAAGGAAAATTACAGCAAAGAATAGAACAAACCAAAAATGGAACATGCATTTGACAGCTTATACATCAAGATTAAGAATACTAAATTGAAAAGAGCAGTCACTTAAATGAACATTAGAAGACACTACATGTATGGCAACATACATGATTTGTTGGTACTGAACTTATATAGTACTCCTCATCTTTGAAACTCTTTGCCTTTCTTTTAGAACCGCAAGCTTCTAACAATGCAAAATGACAATTAATATTGTAAGAAAAAAAAAATATATTACATCCACTGAAGAACATTTTGTTCAATTGCAAAATGCATAAGATGAATTTTGTAACAATGTAGATGACATAAAGAAATACCTTTTTTCCCCTTTCTGCTTGAAGAAGTAATTTCAGACTGAACTTCTTGCAACGCCTAAAAAGTTTCAATTAATTCCATAAAATAGAAACAATAATGAAGCTACAAATAATAGATATCAAGCAAGAAGACAAGGAGTATGGACGCAAACCAAACAACAAAAATAGCTAAACAGTCTAAACCAAGTAACAATTGAAGAGTCTTATCACTACCACTAAAGCAATATGCCAAGGCCAAAACTTCTAAGCAACAAGACTTTGACTGTGAAGAGTTGGGCTCTGCCACATTTGGGTTAGGAGAAAAACCTTCTCATGACTGATGGCATTGCCAATTTATAGTAATGACATCACTCCAAAATCGACAACTGACAATGAATGTACTACTTTCCTATTATATTATTATGCTCAGAACTTACGAAACAACATTAATATCATGCAAAATCTCAAAAAATGCATGGCACTCCCAAACATGTCAGCAGAAGCTGTTTTCGTTGGGTAAATGACCACGAAATGATACAGCACATAAATATCAAGTGAGTGTAGGAAATGAAATACAGTAATCAAGAAATATAGCACAAATTCAGATTAAGGTTTGAAAATAATGACAGCATTTTCAAGAGGAAGGTAACATATTACCTTTTCCTCCTGCTTGCTAGAACGCTGCTGATGTACCAAATTAATGATCTCCTCATGAATAGCTCTTTTTTTCTTCATCACATCAACCCATTGACTAGAAGGACCCTGAAAATCAAGTCATAACCTCAATGTAAAACTCAATATGGAGGACTATACTGAGAATCATATGTACAATAAGTCTATATTTATTTAGGTCAGAGCTAGAGATTACAGTTAAAGTGAGTAACACACTAACAGAAAAATACAAATAAGTCTCCAATATGATTGAGATGCTCCATAAGGCCACATAAAATTTGGAGCTCCAACAATGTAAGCAAAATAGAAATAGTAAACATTAATGAACAGTAGAGGAAATAACTTGAGAAGAAAACATCAAATACGGAAATTTCCTGAGGTATGATGAGAAATGCAATGAAGTAATGACTCCAAGTTCCAACTTATAATGGCTAACATAATAAATCTTATGATTTCAAATATAGATCAAGAACTAAAAACTCATGAATCAATTACATGCTATCACAATTTTTCCTAAAGAAAAAAGGGGCAACTTACCTGAATATTCTTTGATTTAGCAGCTTCACCTTCAGCTTCCAGTATAGTCTGCTTTGGTCTAAGAAAACCCAGGAATTGAATGGTGATTTATAATTAAAGAAACATCCTTTCACTAATAATAACATAGAAGGAAGGACAAAAAAGTAACAAAAAGACCTTTTAAGGCTCACCTAAAAGCTTTTAAGCGCTCAGAAAATGCCAAAGCAGTCAATTCACCACCTCCCAGAACATTTTTGAAAATTGGATGCAAACCTTCACAGGGTAAATCCTTCACTCTTCTAATGGACTCCTTCGCAGGTAAGGGTTTTGTCTTTGTATATAAACGAAAAGCATTTGCACAGGTTTTCTGCAAGGAAATTAGTTCTGCAGATGAATCAATGATTTCTCGAACTCTGTCTGAAACAAGATCAAGAACTGTCTGAGGGAAACGGCCATAAATAGTTTCCCCACTTGCAATTGCTTTATCAATTTTCTTCATCACACCATCCATGTCTCGCAAAACCTCTTCCTCTGTGGGTGCAGCTCTGATTGGTTTTGAAAGAAATAGATGAAGATCTAAAAGGTAAGCCATATCTTCAGCTGTCACAAAAGAAAAGGCCGTACCAGTCCGACCTGCCCTTGCAGCTCGCCCAACACGATGGACAAAAATTTTTGGTTTAGGCGGGAAGTCCCAATTGATGACATTATCAAGCAATGGAATGTCAATGCCCCTAGCAGCCACATCTGTCACAACCAACAACATAGTTTTTCGTGCTCTAAACCTTGATATGTGAATCTTACGAGCATCTTGGTCCATATCCCCATAGCAAACAGATGGCTCAATACCCTCTTCTCGAAACAAAATATTAAGGAACTCTACATGATGTTTTGTAGAGACAAAAATTAACGTTTGTTGCTCAGAACTAATATGCTCCCTGACCAAATATAACAAGGCTGCATGTTTTTCCTCCTGCCTTAAGGTGAAAAACATCAACTTCAAATCAGGGCTAATTTTAGTTTCCACATCAAGCCGAACAAGCTGAGGATCTCGTAGACCAGCCTTGGCAAACTCGGCAAGTGCACTTGGCAAAGTTGCACTGAAAAGCAAGGTTTGCCGGTTCTCACTCAACTGGGCTAGAATTTTATGCAACTGCTCAGCAAATCCCATACCAAATAGACTATCTGCTTCATCAAAGACCACATATTCCACAGTCCGCAATGACATGTCATCTACCTCAGACAAATGGTGCATAAGCCTACCAGGTGTTGCAATTATAATATCCGGATTCTGTGCTAGTTCTTCAAACTGATTTTCCATGCTATCACCACCGACCAATAAACTAGTACGAAGATCTGCAGCAAAGATACAAGAACTAAAACACTCCACAAAAGAATAACTCAAGGCAATACATGAAAAGACACAGCTATTGAAGATAGCTTGAATAAGGCTCAGTTTAATTGGATTAAATTTCAAGATGGAAGCCAATACTAAGGAAATATTAATGCTCCCTTGCTTAAGGCCTTCCTTAGAAACTAATTAGGTGCAGGCCATCATAACTTTTCCTAGACATATTTAATTCCTAATCTTAATAATAACCAAACACCATAAGTAGTAAAGAACTAAAAAACACGAAGCCTAATAAAATCAGACGAGACTACTGCACAACTAACCAGTGAGCCTGCCAAGCTCTTTGGTGAACTTCAAGGTCTGCAAAGCCAAATCTCTAGTAGGCGACAAAATGAGAGCTCTAACGCCTGCCTGAGGCACGTGCTGCTTCAGTCTCTCGAGCATCGGGATCAAAAAAGCCGCCGTCTTTCCGGAGCCGGTGCGAGCCATGGCGACGACATCAACACCGGCGAGGATGAGAGGCATGGTTTTGCGTTGGATAGGGGTGGGGACAAGGTAGCCCTTTCGTTTGATTCCTCGGTACACATCGGGGCTCAGATTAAGTGACTCAAAGCCACCGGATTTCGCTTTCTTTTTGAGCTTTTGCTTGTGTTTCAGCTCCGCCTTGGAGCTAGCCAGCGGTACCTCTCCGCCCATCGGAAATCTCAGCGGATTAGACCAGAGACCGTGGCTCTGTTTTTGCGCCTTTATAAGTAAAAAAGTGGGAAAAACGAATACAGGGATAATAGGGTTTAGCTTCAAATGGGAAGAATACGACTTCGTTTAAGCTTTGCAAAGGGTTTAGTTCTGCGTTAATAACGCTGCCTATTATTATCTTTTCGAAAAACAGTACCTATTATTATCATAATTTTTATAAAAATTAATATCAAATCTTTTAGGAAAAATTACATTTTAATTTTCATTATTTGACATAATATATTAATATTTTTTTATCTGAAATTTAAAAAATATACAATTTGCTGCATATAATTTGATATAAGTCACTAATAACCCTCTAAAATTTGAAAAAAATATATAATACATTAATAAAAAAAATATTCTCTTTTGTTTAAGAGCATTAGTCTAATCAATCAAATTTGCAAGAAAGTACTAGAATAATATATCAAAACTTCGGAAAGCAAATAGTATTATTTTCAAACCTCACGAAGGAAATAGTGTATATGTCTAATTATATGGAACAAATTGTATATTTTTTCAAATCTTATTGGAGGTACTAATGTATTATGTCAAATTACATAAAGCATATAGTAATTTTCCCAATCTTTTAACCGTTATAAATTGATACTTAAATTTTTTATGAAAATTACAATACATACAAACCCAATTTCGGATAAAATTATACCGATAGTACTCTAATTATGTAAATTATAACAATTCGGTATTTTAAATATTACTTTAGTTATAAAATGAAAGTTGAAGTAATTTTATGATGTAAATAATTTTTATAGTACTAAATCGTTACGTTTTATATAGTTGGGTATCGGTGTAATTCACTCATCCAATTTCTAATAAAAAAATAACATAACAGCCAAAAAAATATAAATTTCTGTGGCGCGACATGAAAACTAGCTTCCACGTCATTTTTTTAATATAAAATTTAACTTTAATACTATATTATGGTCATCAATATATTGCAAAATTTGAGTTATAAATATTCTAATTACTATAGTATTATTAAATTTGTAGGCTTTACGTTGATTTATTATGCTATTAATCTAGATACTGTAAATTTTTTACTATTTCATCTTATATAATTTTTAACAAATTTATATATATATTTCTGTTAATATATTGCTAGTTTGAATACATAAATTTATTTTTCTTTTAAAAAATTTTTGACACTTTGTACAACAATTAAAAAGTCCTATACTAATTTTCAATATAATAATAAGAATTTGTTATCAATCCCTGTAGTTCTTCAAATAGGTTATGAATATACCAATTGTGACTAATTTAATCAGTACATTAATAATAAATTAGTCATAATAAAAGCGAAAGATCTTTTATTTAATATCCAAACTTCATAAAATGTACAAAAATTATTGAGTTACCAAATAAAAAATAGGTTATGGATATATCTAATGTCTAAACCATAATAAAATTTTGTTTAAATTTGGTAAAGGTAAACTCAAATCAGCAATCTTTATTCGAGATAGGAGTAAATTTTGTCGAAGTTACTTCAATTATATAAATCGTAATAATTTAGTATTACAAAATTTATTTGTAATATAAAATTATCTCAATTTTTATTTTATAACTAAAATAATTTTTAAAATATTTAATTGTTGCAATTTACATTCACTTTTGAGATAAGGGTCAACATCTTAAATTCATCACTTAATTGCATCGAAATTCAATTAGTCACACACTGAAAAATATATCAAATTTTTCGTTATGTTTGATAAGAATAGGTGATAATCCAACTATTAGCTCATAATTTAACTTTAAATTGATAATTTAATTATAATTAATAATATAGTAGCAGAAAATTCGATATAGAATTAAAAAATTTTGAATAATCAATTGAACTACTAAAAGAAAAATTTCGATTGTTTTAATTTGTATGGAAATTAATTAAATAATACTTAATCCCTAATTTTAATAACCTATTTTAAAGCTTAATTTTACATTCAATTCACATCAAAATTCAAAAACCTAAAATTTAGTACAATTCTACATAAGTAATTCAAAATTGATAATAATAATAATAATAATAATAATAATAATAATAATAATAATAATAATAATAAAACATTACAACGCAATGCAATGCACAATTAAATTCAAGAATTATTCCCGTAAATGTTGATGAATGAATAATAAATAACAACAACTAAGGGATTTGTTTGTTCAACAAAAACAGATGATGATTAAGAGATTTGATTACTTTTCAACATCTCCCACCGCAAGACGTGAGCTTCTTTAGCATAGCAATTTACAGTATGCTGGAATAATCCCCTCAGCGTTGCTATTTACAAAATTTACCCTTCATAACTACAAATTTACATGCATACACGTGCAAAAGGACGTTGTTGAGAGCCAATATCAAGGGTAGTTCTGTCATCAAATTTAACGGCTAATTTTTTTTAAAGAAAATATCACATTAAATCTTGAAATATATATATTTTTTTAATTATATCCAACTTCACAAAAATTTTATTTAAATTATATGAAATTTCTCTTTAACAACAAATATAGCATCATATTACAGAAACTGCACTATAAACTTAGCTAACATATCATTTAGTCTAGTTGGCATATCATATGATATATTATTTGGATAATCATGTCATATGATATGTCATTTTGATATTCATGCACTTCGAAACTAACTGACATGTCATCCGACGGATAATCAATGTCATCCGACATATCATTTGGACAATCCAAATAAATGTCAGTTAGATTCGAAGTATGATTCTGTAAAAGCAAATTTCATATATGACTGCAAAAATATGCATATTTAAGAATTTAATGTGATATTTTACTTTTTTGTTTTTATATTCAGCTTCCATAATTTTTCCACTTCTTCTCCAATGGTCCAAACCTGTGACTCTTTATTCATTATTTGGAAATGGTCGCCTTAGTTTACCCATCAACGCCATCCCTTACCACTAACAAAACCCTAAACCGCTTAAGCTTTGCTTAATTTGTGTTAGAAGAGAAGTGGAAGGAAGCAGTAGAGAGAGAGTGTGGGAGTTGAAACGACATTACGATGCAGTATGGTTATGATTGAGAAGGCACTCAATTTCTTGCTCCTGTCTTGGTGGGAGATCAAGGTTACTATGGGTGTTGCGATGTTCGTGATTGCTTCACTTTGGTTCTTTGCATGGAGTGGAGGCGATAGAGATATTGATGATGGTGGTGATCGATCGCAGAGTCTGGAGAATTCCGGTAATTTTGGGGATGGAATTGATGATAAAGACAAGGTCAGTTCGGTCTATTCCTTTTAAATTTTATGTTTTTATGCTTTTCTTTTGATGTGACACTAATCATTCTGTTGGAAAAAATTAATGAATAAGCATATTAAAATAAAAATCTCCAAGTCAAGAAAATAAGAGAGCAGACAAGGTTTACGTAGTTCGACTCTTAATTGTCTACGTCCACGGAAAGTAACCAATTTTTCACTATATGAGAAAATTACAGTACAATAAAATTGTTTCTCACTTGAGTTTATCAAACTCAAACCCATAATCTATTGTATTCTCTTTCTTACATAAGCTAGAAAAATAACTATCACCCTTAAAGCTCCCAAAGATGTTTTCCGAAGTCCTCCCATACCCAATAATACCTAAGCAAAAATCCAAACTTGCAATCCTAAGTTGCTCTTGTATTTGCTTTCTTGACTTTACCCCTTAATGCCTTGAACTTGCCTATTTATAGGCACAAAAAGTTACCTACTTAGATAAGAAATATCATTCCAACACGATTTTGATATAAACTAGCAACTCACAACTAACAGAATGCACAACAATGGAACTCAAATTGATGAGAAAAAAATTGATTTCATTACTGAATAAACTAAATTTTTACAAGTGGGGTTGTTAATGAAGATTGGTAACAAAAAGGAAGAAGGATAGCTTGATGAAGAAACAAGAAAAGAAAAATAACTAACACAGGGCTAAGTCTCTAAGCAGCCATATGTTGTCAGCCCGGGGATTTGCTCCCTTTTCCTGGAATGACTAGAAACCAAAAGATTACAAAATCTCAAGCTATCCCATACTCCTAACCTACTCCTTTTTATAACCAATCTATGTCAAATGTCCACTCTTCTTTCTTCTAGAATACACATGCCAAGTGAGGGGTTGTTGTGTAGGAGAGTCCATTATTATTTTTCTGTTGCCTAGCTCCTCTTGCTCTTCTCTATCATTGCCCCATCCTTCAATAGCAGTCATATCCCTAAGACTGAGATATGGAAATTGAGTTCTGATAGAAAGGTCATCCTCCCAAATAGAATCTTCAACTACTTTTCCTTGCCATCTAATTAACATTTGGGGAACTATTTCGCCAAATTGCTTGATGGTACGTCGAGCTAACACCTCAAAAGGAGTCAAGGTTGCTTCGACTTTCACAGTTAAGTCTTCTGGAAGCTTCTCAACCACAGTTTCAATCACTACTGCTTGTTTTAAAACTGATACATGAAAAACTAGGTGAATCTTGGAGGATTCGGGAAGTTTAAGCTTATATGCCACATGTCCAAACTTATTCACAATTTGAAAATGACTAAAGTAACAAGAAGATAGTTTCTGATTTATCTTCTGAACCATTGACTGTTGACAGTATGGCCTCAGCTTGAGGTAAACCCAGTCTCCTACATTAAAAACCACATCACGAGAATGCTTATCTGCTGCCTTTTTCATATGATCTTGCGCCTTCAAAGATGCCTCTTCAATTGATGAATGGCTTCATCCCTATCCTGGAATTCCTTAGCCACCAACTCCACCTTGATGTCACTAGGTATATACTGCACAAAAGAAGGCAGTTTACGGCCATACACAATCTCAAAGGGAGCGGAACTTATAGTCACATGAAAATTCATGTTGTACCAAAACTAGGCCTAAGGGACCCACAAAGACCATTGGTAGGACTGCTCTATAGCAAAGCACCTCAAATAAGTCTGTAAACACCTATTCACCACCTCTATTTTGTCTGTCAGTCTCTAGATGATAAGAATTCATATGCAAAGCTATCCCTGCATTTTAAATAGCTCTTGCTAAAATCTACTCACGAATAAAGGGTCCTTGTTACTAAGGATTGATTTGGGTGGCAAACCACTTCTTTTACAAAAAATTCTACCACCAATCGAGCATTGTAAGGATGCTTCAATATCAAAAAATGGCTATACTTGGATAATTGGTCCACTACTACTAAAATAGTATTATAGCCTCTGGATTTTGGAAGTCCCGAAATAAAATCCATGGATATATCTTCCTAAATGACTTTCAAAATGTCAAGTGGTTAAAGTAATCCTCTAGGAGCCAAGGTACTGGATTTGCTTCGTTGACACACATCACACTCCTATACAAATTTCTAAACTACAGCACTCATGCCCACCCAATACATATTAGTTGCTAGCTGTCGGTAAGTCTGATAATACCCCAAATGTCTCCCTGTTTTGGTACTGTGAAACTCTTGCAACAATTCTGGAATGAATTTTGAGGAAGAAGGGATCACTAGACGCCCTTTGTGATATAATACGCCATCCCTCAAGGTGAAACCCGGTCGAGATTGGCTATCTTGCTGCAAATCACCACTTATCTTTTGTAGATTTTGATCTTTTTTTTACTTCTAACAATTGGTGACCTGTAATCCAAGTAGGAGATGAGACCATTAAGTCATATTCACCCTTTCCGTATCGACTCAAAGCATCTACAGCGCAGTTATCATTTCTCGGCTTGTAACAAATATCAAAATTGTACCCTAGAAGTTTGGCAACCCAATTCTGCTGGTTTAGAGTTGTGATCCTCTGTTGAAATAGGAATTTTAGGCTTTTTTTTTTAATCAGAATAGACCTTAAAATGGTTTCCTAACAAATAAGGTCGCCAATGCCCAAGCCATCATCTCTCTCTCGTAAGCTAACTTAGCCATATTTTGATTTGAAAGAGCTTTACTGAAATATGCTATTGGATGCTTATATTGCATCAAAATAGCCCTAATTCATCTCCCCGATGTGTCACACTCAATTTCAAAATATTCATAAAAATCAGGTAATTGCAACACCAGAGCATTTACCATTACTTTCTTCAACTGCTCAAGGCAGATTGGCTCTCACATCCTCATTTAAAATTATCTCTCAGTTAAATCAATTAAAGGCCTTGCAATGCTTCCATAACCCTGTACATATTTTCTATAATAGCCAGTCTCAAACACCTTTCACATTTTGCAGAATAGGCCACTCTAAGACAATTGTCACCTTACTTGGTTCCATGGCTACTCCCTGTTGACTAATTTTGTGTCCCAAGTAACCTACTGTTAATTGCCCAAAAGTGCATTTCTTTTTGTTGAAAACAAATTGATTCCATTTGAGAATGCCTAATACCGTATTCAAATATTGTAGGTGCTCTTCCCATGTTGCGCTATATACCAAAATATCATCAAAGAACACCAATACACACTTCCGTAAAAAGAGGCTGAAAAATGTCATTCATTGTACATTGAAAAGTGGAAGGGGCATTAGTAAGGCCAAACGACATCATTAAAAATTCACAGTGTCTATCATGAGTTCTAAAGGTTGTCCTGTCAATATCCTGCAACGTCATGCGAATCTGGTGATAACTGAATTTCATATCCAATTTGGTGAAATAATATGCC
>CATIWF010112340.1:0-50279 GCA_949630135.1 Balakata baccata
TAAACCGACCCGTGTCAAGTTTATCTCGGGAATACGTTCACGCCGAAATCTCTACGTATGCATGTGTTTCGTGTGACAGACATTTATAAAATAAATATATTCAAATAAAATGCATGTGATAATGCATGTATGGATGGTCGAAAATGTTACATAGTGTGCACGAATGTATTAAAAAAAAAAGTAATTTAGTGCATATTTGGTGAAAGAGTGACAGGGTTTTTTTATAATAAAGTGTTTAAAATTGTTGTTAAATGTTTTAAAAGTAAATTTTGAATTTTTTTTTGTTAGTTGACTGATTTTTTTTTAATTTTTTATAAACTGTTTTCTTAAATATATTTTTAAAAATATATATATTTATTTGCATTTAATCAAAAATAGTTTTCAAAATTAAAAAAGTTAAAAATACAATTTTTTTTTAAATGGGTCCTAAGCCTAACAAAAAATATTTAGCTTTCAAAAAAATTGTTACAACTAAATAAAATAGATATTTAAAAAGCTAAAAATAAAAGAAATTGAAAATTTTAGTATTGGTTTTCGCTTGAGGTGTAACGAAATTGAGTTGATATAGTGCTGAACTCAAATTCGACTCATTTATAAAACTTGATAGTCGAATTCCATTTGAAATCAATTGATTTTTTTAATTGATCAAAATTCGATTCAAATAAAATTTTTAAACTATTCAAATTCATCGATAAAAGCTCTAAACAATTAAAAATTTTAATAAATAATATTTCTGACTCGATTTGAAATTGATTCGAGTTAACTACTTGAACAATTACTCAATTAAATTTGTAATCCTTATAGATCAAGTATTATGATTCTCCAATTTGAGATTGAACTCAACTCGATTAATATCGAGTTGGATTTAAATATTTTATGAATTGAGTTTTAGTAGTTCATAAATAATTTGAATTGTTTGCACTCTTATATATGAAATTGTTACACTGTGTATCTGAATGCACAGTATTGAGTGCTCCAAAAATCATTTTATGCCTGCGGAAGTTAGAAATCGTTAATTTTTCTATAAATCTATTATTCAATAACAGTAAATACATTATTTTAATAATTGTAAATTTATTTTTTAATAACTATAGATACATTATTTTATAATTATATATTTATTATTTATTTTAATGAATTAATTTCATTTTTTTGTATATTTAATTATTTGTTTACCAAGTTTATATTCATTATTTAATACTGTATAAATATTATTTTATAATTATACATTTATTATTTGTTTTATGAATTGTTTTTATATTTTTCTTGTGTGTTTAATTATTTACTTGCTATATTCATATTTATTATTTTATAATTGTAAATTAATTATTTGTTTTCATGAATTTATTTTATCTTTTCATATATGTTTGATTACTTGCTTAACATGTTCATATTCATTATTTAATGACTGTAAATATATTATTTTATAAATGTAGATACATTATTTTACAACTTTATATGTTTTCATGAATTTTTTTCTTTCATTTTTTCATCTATATTTGATTATTACATTAATTATCACAAATCAGACTTTCACATATTGCATTCTCTAATAAAATATATTCATCAATTCGTAATAGAATAAATAATTAAAAAAATAAATCGAACAATATAAATAAAATAAATAATAAGCTGTCAAATAGCAACAAATAAAATAAGTAAAAAAATAGAAAAAATTGTTGAAAATAAAGAGTTAAAAAAAGAACTCTTAAATTAAAAAAAAATTACTGTTATTAAAATAATATATGCAGTGCGTGTGAGTTCAATGAGAGCGCCTAATATTATAGGCTCAAGTGTACAATGAGCTTTTTTTATGGTAAAATATTTCAAAGCTAGCCATAAGAGGAGACTCCGAGAGTTATGATTGTATGTATTAGTTATTTACATTTTATCAAAGACTGTTGAATTTGAAGGTTGAACTATACGTTGCATTCAAATTTGATGGAAATAACAAAAAAAAAAACAGATTGAACTCAGTCTGTCTGGTCCAACCTTGGTCTAGTTTAGTTTACAGTTCGATTCAATTTTCGTTCCAGTTTTCAAAAAATTGGATGTGTATCTTCTTTCATCCCAACCATTAGGTGAAATTTGGCCATGCAATAATAAATTTATTCGAATATTTATTTTTTTAATTAAAGTAATTTAAATTGGCAACTCGTCATTATTTCGTTTAGTTTCATTTTAAAAAATAATATAATATACAGGCAAAATGTAATTTAAAATTAATTGTTGAAATGTAAATATTAATTTCACAACAAATTAATTATCGTAAAAGAACCGGAAGCAAATAGATGCTGCCTAATTTCCAACCTTGACCGTCAAACCAGTGTCCCAATCAGTGGATGCCACGTGATTTGAATTTGACTTAAACGGGTAGTCCTCAAAATTGCTCATCCAGCTCTAGTTCCAGCTATATAATAGTCCATGACTCCATGTACTAACATGACATGCTTGTTAAATACTGTTTCGTGCTACCCAGGTTACGTGTCAGCGACGTGTTCTTCTAGTTGAACTTTCACCGTCCTGTCACCATCATCCATAAACCCAGGCGCAAACAACCACGCGTTCTGTTACTCTTCCACCAATCACAAAAATCTGTGTGCCTCTTGCGGCACAGTCCGATAGGCAAAAATAAAGTGCGTGGATGTGCGTAGACTTTCATAGTCTCAGATCAAAAAAAGGTCAGTTCGCAATTTCAGGAAATATCGAGGGCATTAACGAATTATTTTTATACTTCAGAATTGGATTGAATCGCATTAATTGAAAATTTTACATTGGTTCATTTGTTAGAAAATCGGTATTTAACAGTGGTATATAAAGGGTAACAATTCAGTATTTTAAAAATTATTTATAATATAAAATTATTTTTATTTTATAACTAAAATAATTTTTAAAAAACTGAATTTTTATAATTTATATAATTAAAATACTATTGAGAAAATTTAGGGAAAACAATATCACTTTGAGAGTTGTTTTAAGAAACACAAGCGGAATTAAAGTTAGGATTACATTCGAAAAACGTTTTTCCATTTGAATTTTTAATTTTTTTATTTTGAAAATTACTTTTGAATAAAAATATATAAATAAATGTTTTTTCTTGAAATAAATTTAAAAAAAATAGTTTATAAAAAATTTAAAAATTTAATCAATTAAATAAAAAATTTAAAATTTATTTTTTGAATACTCATCAATAATATCAAATACCTCTTTAAATGGAGAATTACTATTTATCCTATAAAGTTTAATATAGTATACTAGTATTCTCTAATATTTAAAAATTATATTATTTATCTTTTCTATTTTATTGTATTATATTAATATACCATTTCGTTATATTTTTTATTAGAAAAATATTATATTATGGTGAAATACTAAAGAAAATTTGTTATTTATTCCATAAAGTTTGACTTATTTACACTAATATTTTTTTAAGATTTGACCAATTGTATTATTATCTGATATTTAATATATTATACTAGTATTCAATGAATAAAATTACCTTTTGAAATTTATTATATTTTACTGATATATTATTTTATTATACATTAGATTATAATGAAATAACAACAAAAATTTCTATTTACTTATTAAGGTTTGGTATATTGTATTATTACTCTATGAGATTTGATATATTGTATAGTTACCATATTGAACAAAAGATAATATTATTTATGACTAGCAATAAATGCATTTAAATTTTAAAAAATAATCATATATTTAATGAAAATAAAAAAAGGAGTGATCATATAATTTTAAATTTTATAAAAATATTAATATAATAAATCAAAATTCAAGATTAAATAGTAATTTTTTCAAAACAAAGTAAAAAAAAAATGTTGAATTTGAGTTTCCCCAATGGCATATTTTTCATTTTCTATATGCAACTTCTGTAATAAAAAGACTAATTATCAAACTAAATTGAATCCATTCACAGTGTGGTCCAATTTTTAATATAAGCGATAGAACAAATGCGTGGAATTGACCATTTGTATTGTGTCGTATCTAACTGTATTATATTTTGTTTTATATTATATTTTATTTGGTATCGCTTTAATCGTATTGTATTTTATATATATGTTATATGATACGAAATCACAATCAACTATATATATATATATAAAATACAAAACACAATTATATACGAAGATAAAAATAATAGCTATATAATTTTTATTTATACATAAAATATACTAATACAATTAATTTTATAAATATTATAATATATTTAAATATTTTATATAATTTAATTTTAAAATAATTAAATATTTTATATATTTTTAATTATATCAAATTGTATTTAATAAATTAAGTATATAAAATCTATTTATAATACAATTTTTTTCAGTATCTTAATTATGTTAATACTATTATAATTTATATATGTTAATGTTAAACTCATTTACTCTATTTTTGCTGGCTCTCGTACGTAAGGTAAGGTTGCAAACTTGCATTGCAATCGGAAATATTTTTCTTTTTCTTTTTATTTTTTTTAACATTTTTCTTTTTCTTATCGAAGGGAGGACGTACACTTGCACAGAAAAGAATTAAAAGGGGAGAGAGAGAGAGAGAGAGAGAGAGAAATCGAAGGTTCACCTCGTTACGTTAATGGCGGTCAGGGTTTTCTATTGATCCCTACACATCCGTCTCTTACTTTCTCAACTATCCTCCCTTTTTATCTCTGTCCTTTTATTTGTAAAACCCTAATTTCAACTTTATTATATTTAATTATTACTTCAATTACAATCCTCGAAGATTTTGGGTTTTCAATTTTGGTCGTGAAGCAAGGAGCTGAGTTGTTATGGGCGCGCAAGATAAATTGCATTCGATGCAGGTAGGTCCGTTTGCATAGTTGCGTCGAGCTTCGTTCTTTATTGTGCTTTCGTTTTTGAGCCACGGAATTGGACGTGGCACAAGCTACTGGTTTTGAAGAGCGAGTTAACTTTAAAATTACGGTTCCTTTTCGATTTCTTTACCGTTATGTGGTGCTATTGAACTCACTGTTTGATTCTGTTGTTCAGGAGAGTTCAAGTGTGATTGTAACTCAATTGGATTAGGTAGATGGGTTATGAATGTGAGCTGATCTTTTTTGTGCGTGCGTGCGTGTGGTAAGATTATTAAAATCACAACTGCTGGAGATTATTAACTTGCGTTAGGCGTTGGTCTATGGTACTCTGAAGCTCTCAATTAGTGCTGGAATTGTATTCAGTGGGGGTTGGTGATTTATTTAATTTACAAACTTGTAATTTTACTAGATGTGCTATTATGGGTACCGTTTTTAGTGTTGGTATAGAGATGCTTTAGGGTTGTATTATATTTCCAGTAGCAATTTATCAAATTCAGGTGATTGGTATAGGCTCCAAATGTGCTAGAGGATCTATTGTGTGAATTTGTTAAAGGATTGGTTATGGTCAGGCACTAGAGATGATTGAGAGTATGACTGAATGCAACATAGCAATAAAATTTACTTCATATGTTAAAGTGTTGGAACTTGAGTTAGGAAACATCTGGCTGCAGACCTGTGGGAGGTCAAGTATTATATCCAATTTGAGGTTTGATATACTTTGTTACAGCATGGATTTGAGTGCATGATTTTGACTTTTGTTGGTTAAAGCTAGCCGATTCTACTTTGGTCTTTGTCCTTATCTTGGTGATAGAGGACTTTGGAGCATTAATGCGGGGTTATGTTGGATGACAAATTGTTGCAAATTTGCCATTGGTTGGCAATTTATTGAGGGACACGTTGTTATAGTCGGCTAATGTTGTGTTTGATTTTTTCAAAATCACTTTCTATCCTTTCTTATTCTGGACTTTCTGCAATCATACCGCTGTTGCATTATGACAATTTGGGCAGCATTTGTATGTTTCATTCACAAACTTGCTGATTTTACTCTTAAAGTTGCACAATTGAAATTGCTGCAATCAACTGATGATTTATGTTACTGACATTTGCAAACTTTACTAATGTCATGCTTGTTTGTTGTGGAATACACACATTGTACATGATCATGCCATTTATAAGATTCCTCTTGTATTTTTGTTCTGCATCTAATACATCATACTCTCTAGGACAGAAATAGATCCCTCACCTTGCTTCTTGGACCTAGTATTCTTTGTATTTTATTTTATCTAGACATGTCTTTTACTCTTTTTTAGGCATCATTTCGCTGGATGGAACTTGATTTCCAAAATGCATGTTTCTGTCTAACACACATACATTTTTTTTTTGGTTACATCTGCAGTATCATGCCTTAGTGCTGATATTGTATTTCAAATGTTTAATATGATTACTTTAGGTGAAGTGAAAATTGGAGCAAATTAGGCTGTTAAAATTATAAATGCAGAGCAGATGTGCATGGCGTTTAGAACTTGTTGCTTGAAAGTGCCTATAAGACAGAGGATTCTTCCTTATTTTTTTGGTTGCAGGTGGGAGTGTGCTGGGGGTGAGGGAATGGATGAAAAAAGTTGTGGTTGAAAATTATTTTCACAAAAATTACTGCAATTATATTTTAATACGTTTAAGTTGATTCAAAATATTCTTTTGAAGTGGGTGCTTTGCTACATGTTGGGTTAGATGGATTTTTGTTGTGTCGACATGACAAATATCTCTCAGTACATGTCATGTTCAGGGTTTTTATTTTATTTTTTAATTGTGTTTTGTTTACAATTGCCACACTTGGAAAAGAGAGAGAGAGAGAGAGGGGGGTGGGGTGGTTTGGTGTTGAGAGTTATTGCACACAGGACAACATTTTGAACTAGGACATAATTAGTTGTGCTGCATTTGCTTTAAATTATTGTGATCTACTTATTGTTTATTCTGTGTGTAGAGTGCATTTGCATGATGTTGATTACTTAGCTTAATTCTGTAAGATTTAACTTGCATTTGACATGATGCTTCATCATCGTTGGTCTCTAGGCAATAATGACAATTATTCTTTTCTGCTTTATTTTATGGTTTTTGGTAATCAAGTTCAAAGCTCTATTTTCTTTTGTTTTATTGGCTGCTTCAAGTCAGAATGGTGCTGTGACTCTTACAGCTCACTCATTTGAGCTTGTTTTATATAATTGTAGCGGGTGAAGGTCTATCGTCTGAATGAAGATGGTAAATGGGATGACCAAGGGACCGGGCATGTTACTGTTGACTATCTGGAGGTTTGTTTCAAATTATTCACTAGATTTTTTTTTAATTTTCTATTGCTGCTGCTTAATATAAGGTTAGTCTTACAAAGAGTTAAGTCCTGCATTTTGATTCGATGTAAATGTTATCAAGCAGAGATCAGAAGAGCTGAGCCTGTTTGTTATTGATGAAGAAGACAATGAAACATTACTGTTACACCGTATAATACCAGATGACATTTACAGAAAGCAAGAAGGTATGTAGGCGTTCGACTAAAGCCTTGTTCACAACTATATTAATTCATTATTATTATGAGCAGTCATGATGTTCTCTTGAAGTTTTGAGTTTGATTTTCGGATTTATTTGTTTAATTCATTCAGATACAATAATCTCATGGAGAGATCCGGAATATTCTACAGAATTAGCTTTAAGCTTTCAAGAGACAACGGGATGCTCATATATATGGTAACAACTATTTGTACGGCTTCTTCTCTCTATTCATTTTTCTCTGACATCTTCTGAAGTTGAACATGCTTGTTTTTGTTCAGGGATCATATCTGTAATGTGCAAAGGAGTCTGCAATTTAGTACCCTTAATAGTAAGTACTGAGATATATTTCTATTGAAAACCAAAATTTTTAATGCGATTCTTCGTCATTTGGTCTTCAGCTAGGAGCAACTTGTGCCCAGCTGGTTGTGATTATGTAATGTAACATTCTATCATCTGGAGTAGGAACAAGGCGATGGCTATTTTTGCTTCCAGTCCATATTTGATTGCATTATTATTTGTTAATCTTTGTGTTTGTTGCTGAATCTGACCAAAACTTTGTAAAATAACATCTCAAGATTCTCTTTTTTGCATTCCCATTTTTTACTGAATCCTATGTATTAACTCAATTTATTGTATTATGGTGGGAAATTTGGATTAGAGAGCATAGCTTTTGGGAAATGAAAAACTTGAAATTGAAGTCTATTCAATTTGATGTGATGTTTATGTGAAAGGCACTGAATTAACTTTACAAATATCTGCCATTATTAATTCCAATCCTGCATCTGAGCATGTGAAATACTTGTCCCAACATTTCAACAAAGAAAGGAGTTGTTTTTTCCTCGTTTGACCATTTTGTTACTTATGTCATCCCCAATGTTTATCAAGTGTGTTTGAAGCATTTACTGTATTCATATAATACTTTTGTTGTATGTTGGTGAAGAAAGAAAAAGGATTTTAGCCTGTGTAGAGTTTGAGGGAAATATTAATTTGCTATACTGTTTCACTGGCTCATCTGATGCATGTGTTCAACTTGTTCTCTGTGTGTATTTAGTTGATATTTAGAAAGGTGTTTGGAGACTTGGATCTTCACCTTCTTCAAGCAGCCAATTTTCTCGTTCACATTTGTATGCTAGACAAGATTATATTTTGATTGATCTGGGTTTTCAGTTTATTTTGTTTTTCCATGATATGCATACGAGTGTTTGATTGCCTTTTGAAAATTTTGCAGGTGAGACATTTCACAGCATGAATAGTGAGTTGAGGGAGTTACCTGCAGTGGAACTTTCTACACTTCCATTAATACTGAAGGTGTGATGGGTTTATTACTGTCTATTTACATTCTATTTTGTGCTATTATTTTTTTTTCCCAAAAAAAAAAAAAAAAAAATCTTTTCAAGGCGAACTGTATGAGCAGATGCATTATCTTAGAAGTAGTGCTTCCATCTCTCCTCCCTATATATTGTGATTTAAGGAGTTGCATAGTTTGATTTGCTTTTTTCGTTTTGTTCTTTTACCCCCATATCCAGAATGGCTTGTGGAGACAGTAATGTGGGTTGAAGGAATATTAAATTAACATTGAAAGTACATAAGGTCATTGAGGAATGATGTATTTGGTGTGGTCCAACATGAGTTTCTGATATATAAGATAAGCACATGTATCAAGGCTGTTTTCAGAAGACCTAGAAGAGAATATAGAAAAACTGTGCTTCTCTCAGAGCATGCATTAGGTTCAGCCTAAGCAGAAACAGTTTTTAGTTATGGTTCTTGAGGCAGGACCGATATTTCTCTTGGATCAAAAATACTATGAGCGCTTTCAATTACCTTTCGAAACAACTTCTATGCTAGGAGTTAAAGATACACCAATTATTAATTTGAGAAGTCACATCTTGAAACTGCCTTGGCTTTATGGATGTTTTCTTGTTTAGGCTATTCTATTTTGAGTATTATGATCTTATAAAACTTTTGGTTCAGCAAATTTGAGTTCAAGACACTTTTGCTTTGACAAATTGAAGGTTTAACAGAAATTATCTTGCTTCCATGCTTGACATGTGCAAGGAATTATTATCCATTGTTTTCTTCTTCTTTATTGTATTTATTCTGTGTGCATGCTCTTGCATTAGCAATTTAGCTCGCGTATCTGATGTAATGATAATATTGTTTTGTATGTCACTTCAAATCTGTTGCCAACTTCCTGTTTATGATTGTATCATATCTTTCTCTCTCTCCCTCTCTTTTTTTTTTTTTTTAAATTTCCTTTAAATGGAACTACATGTGTTCATGTTTTCTTTATCTTTTATGTAACTGTTTGTATTTACCAATTCATTATTGTTAATGATGATATCATCTAAAATGATTGCAGACTGTGTCTGAGAGTGGCATTGCTGATCAAATGAGGTTGATTGAGCTTATATTGAATGATGTAAGGTTCACATAGATTCTGTCTTTACATGTTCTGTTTATTGGAGGGTTTTAAATTTAGTATTGTGATCCATTGTTAATATGGTCTGTCATATCTTTTGGTGGTGGTTATTTTTGTCTTTCCTATCACAATCTTTTTATTGGATAGATACCCATGTATGTTCATGTTAAAAACATTATTACGTATATGGTCGTGGTTTTAACTTCATACAGTTTCTACATTACTTATGGCTATTCCAGTGTGACTCTATAAATTTCAGGTCCATCCCTTAAAAAAATTACAAATGAGAGTTGCAACCTTTCATATGGTAACTCAAATCTGGTTTTTGCTAGGAGCAACATAGAAATTCAAACATAGACCAATTGCCTTATATCATCAACGTATGCATTTTAAATTTCAATTATGGAATTTTGCCTCCTTACTCAAGCATAAATTGTTTGTGATGTTAAAAATGGTTAAATTAGAATAAATTAGTGAACAAACAAAGAGCTTTTTGATGTTGTTATGATGCTTTTATATTTTGTAGCTATTAAGATTTTGAGTATGGGGGTGTTTGGGATTGTTGTTGAGTGTCTCAAAAACAGGTTTTGAATTTTTTGATTTAATTGATTGATTTTTTTCTTAAAAGTTTTTACAAACTGCTTTTTTCAAACATGCTTCTAAAAAAGATATATATTTACTTGTTTTTACCTAAAAACAGTTTTCAAAACTGAAAAAAGTTAAAAATACAAAATTTTTTCCGAAAAGCAATGCTAAATGGGCCCTATATATTATGCGATGAATGTTATTACATAGGATAATAATGCAAAGTCTTTTTTTAGCAAAATTGCTGTTAGTATGTAAAAAATTACTTATAGTAGATTTCATGCGTTGGGATGATGTGTCAATATGCTTGTTGAACTTGGTAACTTGATAAGGTAAATGACTGTTTTGGTCTGTCAACCTATGTTACTCGGATACTTCATTTTTGAAGAAGTACCCATGGATTACGTAGCGGATCCTCCACTTTAAAAGTGGGTACTCTTGATTTCTCCTAATATTATACCTGCAGCTTGCTACTGAATTTTATCATATAGTTGTTCTATGTAAATATGAGCAAAGCCTTTGTTCAAGAAGATTTACTTGAAGATGAAATTACATGAAAAAGAATTGATAAAATTCAAAGAGATCAAGAAGAGTTTGTATCAAATTTAGAACTTTCTTGAGTGTTTTTAGATTTTCAACCAAGATCAAGGCCCTGTATCCTTTTAAAATATTTACATTTTTATATATAGACATATACCTGTACTCTTACCCTAATTTTGGATACTTTACCCACGTACTCTAAATTTTAAAAAACAAGGAGTCGGACCTCTAGGTATGTACCCGTGTCCAAGCAACATAGCTGTCAACTTGTGTTCTTCTAATTTATACTAGGTAATATCAATATTTGTGACCAGAAATTCATTTTCTTCAAGTGCAATGTGCTATTTCGTTGTTATTTGCTGAGTTTTTGCTCTTCTTGTGCCTTAAATCATATTATTTTTCTCAATATTCATTTATTTATTTTTTTTAAGAGTGTCAGTTCATGAGTGGTTGGTAGTTGGGGGACTTTCTGAGTGAAATTTCTTCTCCTGATGCAGCAAGATTTCTTTCGTAAGCTGATGGATCTATTTAGAATCTGTGAAGATTTGGAAAATATTGATGGCCTACATATGATATTCAAAATTATAAGAGGGATCAGTCAGTATCCTATTTAAATCCTATTTCCTCTTTCCTTTTCAATAATGTTGCTTTTTTTTTTTGTAAGCTGGATCAATTTTCTTAACTTCTCTTTTGTTTCCTGCAGTTTTGCTTAATAGTCCTCAAATCTTTGACAAAATATTGGGGGATGAATTTATTATGGATATTATCGGTTCACTCGAGTGTAAGTTTCTCTCTTGTTGTTGTATAACATTCTACACTTACCTTTGGAGAGTATATATTTGATAGGGATTCTAAGATGATCTGCATATTTTACGTTTTATGATTGATTGGTTACAAGGTTATATAATTATAGCAAGTCCAAAGATTTTAGTCAATGCACTCCTTTTATGCTATGAATTTATTCTGTTGATAGCATGTCATTTTGTTGCCATGCAATAATTTGTGTGATCTTTTTTGGTTAGTGATCTATGGTATTTGCTTGCTATTTATTCAGAGACATCCTCCAGGTTTCCTTTTGTCATGTCATTTTGTTTCCAGGCAATAATTGGTTTAATCTTTTTTGGTTAGCGATCTTTTGTTTTTTTTTTTTGCTAGATATTTGTTCATAGAGAGATTTTCTAGGTTTCTTTTCATATAAATTTACACAATTAGTATGTGAAATCCTTTGAAATAGTCATGGTAATCATCATGGCTTATACTATGTTATATCAGCATATAAATTTTCATGGTGGTTGTTTTGATGACCGGACCTGCTGTTGGAATTATGCAAGTGAGACTAATATAAGATGATAGAGATTATTAATTGTTTGTCTGGTTGAACTGGAACATAATAATTCTGTTTGTATTTGTGCATGCCAAGTCTACCGCCTCAAATTGCATATTGGTTTTAGTGCTTTTGGTTGAATTGAATAATGTTTTTTAGAGTGGAAGGTGTTAGATAATTTCTTCATGTTATGACTACAGATTATTTTATTAAACTGAGTGCTGTTTATCCTCTGGCGTAACTTTGTTTTTTTTTGGTGCCAACAATTTGTTATCCAGTATGTCAGTGGTTAGTTGATATTTGATAGCTCACAATTAGTTCTCATCATCAGATTTTGATGATGTTGATAATGACATGCCCTTTTTTTTCAGATGACCCTGACAGTCATCATGTTCAACATCATCGTAATTTTCTTAAGGAGCATGTTGTTTTCAAGGAGGTAACATACTATTAGCTGGTACCTCTTTTGCTATTAGGCTGGAGATAGGTACTGCATGGAGTAGGAGAGGTATTTGCTGAAATAATTCGTTTCTTCTTTACATCGATTTACCTCTTCAATCTTTCAGGCTATACCAATCAAAGATCCTATCGTCTTGTCAAAAATACACCAGACATATAGAGTTGGCTATTTGAAGGTTTGTGTCTCAAGTTCTTTCTTTCTGGTTGCTGACTTGCTGTTTTAGCAGGAGAATTTCTTACCTCTTGAAATCTACTTTAGGATGTTGTTTTGGCTAGAGTTTTGGATGAGGCCACATTTGCAAATCTCAATTCCATGATTCATGCAAATAATGCTGTTGTAAGATCTTTAAACTGATTATCTAGACAATTTTTTTGTCGATATTATTCTACTTCTACTTGGGTTACTACTTACATTTTTCTCATCTGTTATTTGTAACTCAAACTTTGCTTTCTATTACAGGTTGTTTCTTTGTTAAAGGATGACAACACCTTTATTCAGGAATTGTTTGCGAGGTTGAGATCTCCCACTACATCTGCAGAATCAAAGAAAAATTTGGTAATTTTGGGGTCTAAACAAGTTCTTTGCTTGCTATCCTTTAGCATGACAATATTATATTGCTAATAATGAGATTTTCTTATCCATATACCATCTTCTCAATCTGAATTGCTTTCTTTAAAATATTTAGCTGGAATACTAGAATGTGTTGTTATTTTGGATATAAGTTATTTTAGATTTTTATATCTTTAACCAGTGAGGGGCTGCATATTGGTCTGTGTAGATTCACAATGCAGTCTTGCTTTCCTATGGTGTATATGAATGGATCAATCATTTTGATCAATTTCTTATCACAAAGACTAGATTGACTTTTTATCCCTCATTTCTCACCTTCCCTTTTACTGTTTATTTCAGTTATAGCCTTTGATTTTTGAAGTTAGGATTTTCCAAACTCTGTTGAAGTGTACTAGAGATTAACTTAGCTCTTTTGTCGAATATTTATGTAAAGGTCTTCTTTTTTTCTTGAGATATCTTCCTATGGAAATGAAACGTTTTGGGATTAGTCATATATTATTTCCTAGTTTTATAGATGGTTAGAGTTAGTGATGTTCAATTCTAATACTGAACGAAATAATCTAACATAAAACTAAACATAACAATATAATTTTATACTAGTTATTGTAATTTCACCAGGCTTGCGTGAAATTTAGGGAAAATCACTATACAAGTGCATTTTGGTGCTTATGATGCCTAGTGCTGTATGCTTTTGTGATACATTTTCCTGCCTCCTTTTTTTTTTTTTGGTCAAAATAGGTGTATTTCCTGTACGAGTTTTGTAGTTTAAGCAAGAGCCTGCAGATGGTTCAGCAACTCCGGCTTTTCAGGTATGTGTCCTTTTAGAGGACAGTATCAGCTCAGTACAGCACATTTTTCTGAGTCATCTTTTTGTCTTAGAAATGTATGTGTTGTTTAAAGTCAAGGTCTTTGGTTCATGTAGGGATCTCATGAATGAAGGTATTTTTGATATCATCGCAGAAACTTTGCAAAATGAGGACCATAAACTTGTATTAACTGGGTAAAGTTGACTCCTGCCTTCTGTGTTTAGGATATCTTTGTGTAATTTTTCTCTCCTTTATATGGAACCTGTTATGTTTTTTGCGCTGAGTTGCTTCATGCTAACTTCAAGTCATACTTATGGATGCAGGACAGATATCCTTATTCTTTTCCTGAATCAGGATCCAAACCTTCTGCGTTCATATGTTGTTAGGCAGGAAGGAATTCCCCTTTTAGGATTGTTGGTATGTACTTATAAGTTAATGTATATGTCTACAATGTGATAATTGAATGCATCTAAATTTACTGATAAACCCACTGTCAATGCTTCTGGTTGTTCTTGTTCCTCATTCATTTTATCTACATCTGGAGAATGCACACTTTTTTTATTGCTCTTTAGGTTGACATTATTATTGTTATTTAAATTGTCATAATCCACTTTGTTATTTTTTATATAAAATGTACAAGTTTTAGTTGTAAAATTGAGTTTTTATGATTTCCATACTTAAACAGAGCAACAATGACATTTTTTTTTGTTTTGTTTATTATCAGCACGTATGTGGGAACTTCAATGGTCTATTCTTGATGGGAATGTCCTGTCCTCTTGACTTGCATAACTGCTTATATTATTTCTCACTGGTGGCAATGTTATTTTTTGAATATGATGATGATGTGTCATATCTCCTGTAGTGCAAAGAGTATGATTGGGTATTTGCTCAGTAACTGCTTACTTTTGTCTCTTCAAGGGAGTCAACTTCTGACAGTCTTTTTGGCATTTTTAGTTCTTGCCATTAGGCATTGCCCTGGACTTCTATATGTTGTGAACTTTTTCTGCCCTTGTGACTGTAATGTAGTTCTGCTCCTAGATTTGTTGGTTTAGATATTTATGTCAATGCCACTTACACTTGCTCTTTGTTTTCGACAATCTATTGCTTTGGATGCAGTTTTATTGTTAGTTTGTTCATATCACGAGTTTATGCATTCCAAGTGCCTTTTGCTATCAGTTGCATTTATATTTTGTACGTTTTTTTTTAATTCCATTCTTACTGATGCGAGCACATGTTTTATTCAATGAACTAAAAATCCTTTTTATCTACAGGTCAAAGGTATGATAACAGATTTTGGAGAGGACATGCACTGCCAGTTTCTTGAAATTCTTCGTAGTTTGATGGATTCATATACATTGTCGGGAGCACATGCTCTGGTGCCTGTCTTGGTAATTCATTTCAATTTGAAGCTATCATTTGTGCAGAAGTTGCTATGCAAGTTCAACATTGTTCAGCTTTCTGTTCTGCTGGTTCTCTGTATTTATATTGCAATGATCTCTTGTTCTGCAATGAGCCTGTGTTTTATCTCTTTGCTTGTAGGAATTTTGGATAGGAAATTGTTTGGTTTAATTAGTCTGTTTGAATCTACAGAAATCCCGCTTATTTCCTTACTACAGTTGAGATTTACAAGACTGCATTTTCTTGTGTGCTAATGTTCCTCCACTACCTGTGTTGAACCCTCAAATCAGGTGAAATTGAGGGCATAACAATTTCACCTATAGTGCAGATATATAACCTCTCAAGTCTTTTTGCAATAGTGTTTACATATTCAGACAAGAATGGCTGAGAAGTAATTACAATAGTTCCTCCAGCGCATGTCAAGTTATTTTGAGTCTTTCTTTGAATTTTGTTTGTGGTTATATGATACACTTGAATTATTAACTTTAACCAAAATAATGGGGAAATACAATGTCTTCCAACTGGTCGTTACTCGTTAGTGTTATGGATTTCATTTCTGTGGTGTGATGTTCCTGTTCTTTGGGTGCTCTTGTGTATATTGTGGTTAATTTTGGTATATATATTCAAGATTTGTATGTTGGGGAATATCCTTGCCCAGTTCTTCATTTAGAATTTAATTTTCTGATGTGCTAACTGTGGCATCATGTTTTCAGTTATAAATATAAAACTGCAGTTCGTAGCTTGCAATGCATTTGGGTTTCGTTATGCAGTTCTAGCTTTTTGGATGCTCTTGTTTTATTTGTTTGCGACTCTGCCAACTTGTTAGAAACTCTAATGTGGTAGAATTTTCTGGCAAGTTGAAATTCCTTATATGTATTCAATTTGAGCAATATTTTTTGTTGAGTTCATTTCTTCAGTGGCTTAAGGTTGTTTTGGTCCTTATTGCAGAGAGATAATATTGTTGAGATATTCTGTGAGAAGCATTTGGGTCATTTAATTGATGTTATAACAGCATCATGTCCAGTTGAAGGCACTGCTAGTAAATCATCTGGTTCTGATGGCAGAGTTGACAATCAGAAGAGTGTGAAGCCAGAGATACTCTCAAACATTTGTGACTTGCTATGTTTCTGTGTCGTGCACCATCTCAATAGAATGAAGTAAATCTTGGATTGCATGTTCTGCAATTTTATATAATCTATAACCTGCTGCCACTTTTCTGACAGAACATGCCTTTTTTCTGTGCAGGTGCAACTTCCTTCTGGATAATGTTATAGATAAAGTTCTAACACTAACACGAAGAAGGGAAAAGTACCTTGTGGTTGCGGCTGTCCGATTTGTTCGCACTATTCTTTCCCGTCATGTAGGTCATTGGATGGAATGCATTTTTCGGCCATCATTAATATTGCTAAATCAAGAATTTAAACTTATTATGCATATGAATTTTACTTTTCAAAGTTAGCCTCAGTATTTAGTCTCTTGTATAATATTACTACACTTTTCAAGCAATTCCTGAATGTGTTATGAATTTATGATATATAATTGCATGTCTATAGTACACTGTAGCACTGTACACAAAGCACACAAAAATAAGAAGTGTTGAAATTAGTCATAGATATGCAGCATATGTCTAATATGTTGTATTTATGTGGCAGTCACAGGACGAGCATCTGACAAATCATTTTGTCAAGCACAACCTCCTTAAACCAATTGTAGATGCCTTTGTTGACAATGGCAACCGCTACAATCTGCTGCATTCTGCAGTTCTAGAGCTTTTTGAGTATATCCGCAAGGTGCACATGCTATGAATACTTTTTATTTTTCTCCTGTATCTTGAATTTATTTGGAAGTTTTAATGTTTGGAACTTAATTCATGCAGGAGAACCTGAAATCACTGATCAAATACATAGTTGATTCATTCTGGAATGAGTTGATCGAATTTGAGCACTTGGCTTCCATTCAGTCCTTTAAAGTTAAATATGAGCAGGTATTCTTTCTCAGTCCCTTTTCTGTAGGTGTTTTTCCTAATGCTGACAAGTGTAACTGCAGTGCCTAGAGAATTGTGTGATGAAAAATGGCGGTGGTACATTGGATCCGAGAAAGCGAATTGATGAGCGTGCCTTAGAAAAAGAAGAGGAGGAATACTTCAATGAGGACAGGTATGGTTTGTTCTTGCACAAGCACAATCTTGGTGAGAACTTTTCTTCCTAAGCCGCTGAATTTGTTTAATAATCAGTGATGAAGAAGATACTGCATCTGCATCACATGCCAAAAAAGTGCACCCTGATTCTGTGCAAGCCAATGGGGTTGCTGCAACCTGTCCTCCACTAAGGTATTGTCGCTTCCTCCTCCAGAGTCTGGGAAAATAGTATTTGTCAATGACATTGCTGAAATATTTTCATCTTGGTGTATAGTACAAGGTCGGGTGGACTGGTTGATTATGATGATGACGAGGATGATGAAGATTACAAACCACCACCTAAGAAACAGCCAGAAGCCTTAGAGGAAGAGGAAGGATCTCTGGAATCCCTTAAATTGAAGCGTAAATTGCCTTCTAGAGATAAGGAGCCTGAACCAACAAAGAAGCAACGGTTAAGCAAACACTCAAAATCAAGAGAGAGTGTATTTGCAGCTCTCTGTTCAACACTGAGCCAGGCAGTGCTACCTGGTAAAAAAACAGCAAGCTCAGTGCATGCTACTACTCGTACAGCTGAGGGGAATAAGGGCTTAGGTGAAGACAGTTATTCAGAGAAGGAAACTGCTATTTCAAGAAGCTGTTGTGATAATATCAGAAACTCGGGGGAGGAAAATCATAGGGAGAGAGAACCTACTGCTTCTAGAAGTTGTTCTGATTGCTTGCATGGGACATCAGAAAATAGACAATTAAATGGAGAGGATGGTCCATTAATACCGCCAAAATCCTCGCCAGAAATGGCTGTAAATGGATCTTGAGCAATATTTCATGGGATCTTAAGTTGACATGTTTGGTGGTGTTCTATTTGGCTCATGGATGTTGCAAGTTGCTCCTGGATGCTCAAGGAACTATATAATATGAAGGGAACAAGGCGAATAGGTGGGTGAACATGTAGCTGTCAGTTGATTGTAGAAGAGGATACTGTATAGTGCCACCCCGGTTTAGGAGGAAATACTCATAATATAGTTAACCGCTTCACCAGCCTTTCTGATGTTGAGCCGAGTAACTTTTGCTTCTGTAAAACAATCATCAGCATTGATTTTCTCATCTTTACATTCTCTTTTCTTTCGTTTTGTCTCCTTCTCCATCTCTAAATATCCCTTTTTGTTTAGTTACTACTATGTGAGGAAAGGGCATCAATATGTGCCGTGCATAGGTCTCTCTGTCATTCATTTTTTGTGGTGGTGGGTGTGATTGTAATAGAGAGGAAGGTCGTAGTGAGTGGATCAGAAGCCAAATTTTCACAATTGTAGTTAGAATATCTCATCTGTAGACGCAATGTAAATTAGATTTGGAACTTGCTGTTACCCAAATGGACAGTCAAAACTTTGTGGAATTCACTGCATGCTTGGGAAGCGGTTTCAATGTTTTTTCCTCTGAGATCGCATTCTGAATTTGGTAATTGCCTGTGCAAATTTGACTGAAAATTTGTGGGACTCTTTTTCTTTTCCTATGGCAGGTTATCGAGTTAGAATATCAATTATGAGGTTGAAATATTGGTTTTTCACTGCGCAAGGCATATGTATTTGGGAAAGCAATGTGGAATTTGTTATCTATATTTCGGGAAGGGCTTAAAGCAAGTTTAACTTTTCATATTTGGCATAATGTCAGTTGGTTTTTTCATTATTTATTTTTGGATTTCTTTTTCTTTCGAATATCAGTAAAGAGTTGTTAATTCTTTGACGTTTGAATATGTTTACAATGGCAATGAACTTATGAGATCAATTAGTATAAGAAGTGCTTAAATGTTAGGAAATGGAAAGTATGTAAATATGTCCAAAACGGGGCAGATTTTTTAATCCAACTAATGAGATGAGGTCGTATAATAATAATAATAATAATAATAATAATAATAATAATAATAATAACTCTGCATGGTTTAACTTTTAAGAGTCAGTAGCTAACAGTAGAAAAATATTTTATTATAAAATAAAACAAAAATCAACGGAATGAGTGATACTCGTGTTTTGAGTTGGTGTTGCCGATTGATTTGCTCCAAAATTATAGGTACCGTTAAGTATAAAATAAAATAATTATGAAAAAGGAGTTGATTTTTGTACCCCCCAAAAAAGAAAAAAGTTACTTTATCCATGAAAGTGACACGTAGTCAAAATAGATGCCAGCAGAAGTCGCCACCAACTCCGTGAACTAGTTCCAGAGATCAGACACGTAAGCAAGCATGAAGAAACGCGTGTCCTCCTCTTAACTAACTTCACAGTTTTCATTTTCTCTCACTCATTGGCTTCTTCTTACACTTCTGTTATGCTTTTTCTCGTGATGCTAATTGTTTGATCGATCTCATAAAAACGAAAAGATGAGCAGTAATTTAGAGGCAAGGACATTGCTGGATGATTTGCGTGAGTTCGAAAAGGGTAATTGGATGTTCGACTTTGGTCATCCCCTCCTCAACCGCATCGCCGAGAGCTTCGTTAAAGCTGCTGGGGTTTTCTCTTTTTCTCCTATTAATTTCTGTGATTTATTTTATCATATTTCTGCTGCTTCTTCATCCATTAACTGAACATGTTCATTACAGATTGGAGCAATTCAAGCTCTGTCCCGAAAGGCTTATTTCACAGGTCATTAATAATAATAATATACCGATCTCGTAATTTCTTCCTTTTTTTTTTTTTTGTAAATTTGTGTATATTATGATCACATAATGTAATAGGTAATGGACTTGATTCAAGTAGTGTGCCGCCGGAGCTACCTGGTGCTGGTAGCACCGGTAAGAAGCGTCACGGATTTCCTGATCTCAAAGGTAAGTTTTTGACCTCGCTCAGAAGATGAGCTTGCCTTGCCCTTTTCCTTTTTCTCCTTTTAATCTGCTCTAATTTATAAATCACTTATTATCATTGTTATTTTTTTAAAATTTTACAGTTTCCTAGGATCACCATAGTTGTGTATACTTTTTTTTTTTTAATTTTTTTTTTCTGGTGTCTTATGCTGATTTTTTTATTCCTTTCAGGAGAAACTAACAGCAAATCTCTTGAAGCTTTGGTGAGTTTTGTAATTGGAGTATTTGTTTAATAGTAACTGAGTAATGAAATATTTGAATGAGGCGGAATAATTGGAGGGAAATTCTTCTTCTTCTTCTTCTTAATTATTGGCTTCGGCCTTCTGCTTGGAAGAGTTAAAGCTCAATATTGATGAATAGTATGCAATGCATAATAACTATCTTTCTCTTAATTTATGAGAGCAGTAGCTAGCTTGTGGATCCAGGACTATGTTAATGACTGGCTCCAAAGCTCTTGACTTAAAATTATATGATTCTTATAATTCCTTGACAAAATTCACAATTTTTAAAAATTTACTAGTCCAAATTCTATCGAATACCTTGGTTGTAATTGTAGATAAGTATTTTTTCTTTTTCATGATTATTAATGTAATGGCACTGCTTTCTGTCACATTTTCCTGTTGTTTTATTTGTATAGGTGAAGAGCACGGGAAAAGAATCCTTACAGTGGGGTAAGAATTCACAATATTAGTTTGCGGATTCTTATTTGTTGCGTGCACTTTCACTTTCGGGTTTTGGGTGGAGAGATTGGCGGGTTGTTGGAGATGAATTTTTATGATTCAAATTAGGGAGTTTAGATCACCATGAATTGCATTAATTGTGCAAAATGTGACAATTGTTTTTAGTACTGCAGGACTGGCAGCAGGGGTGTATTCAGGTCTTACTTATGGATTAAGAGAGGCTCGTGGAGCTCATGATTGGGTAATGGTTCTAAAGGATGATTAAATGCATATATCATCTTTTGCACAAAGGACAATTTTTTTGTACATCATGGCACTTCAGTTCTTGAACAGGAATATATTTAATCTCGAGTAAACTCTGTACTTTTTGATATACAAGCTACAGATGATTTCTTGTCATTTAGAGCAGTTCCTCTAAATCATGCTTATTTTTGCTACCTATTCTGCTTGGTCGATCACTGATTGCTGCAACATCTTCACAAATGTGCTTGACTAATTACATGTACTTGCAATGATGAATAAATATAGCTACAGAAACAGAGAAGTTATCCTGTTATGTCGGGTCTTTTGCTCTCTACAAGGTCTATTGTATAGTTAAGAAATGGTTTATGATGATGATATTTTATCATATAATTTGGTGCAGAAAAACAGTGCAGTGGCTGGAGCAGTAACAGGAATGGCGTTGGCACTTACAGCAGATGATGTTTCCCATGAACAAATTGTGCAATGTGCCATCACTGGAGCTGCGATTTCCACTGCTGCAAATCTTCTCACTGGGATATTTTAAAGCTGCAAATGGGCTCTTCCTCGGCAGCCTTTTCCACTTTCTTGAGCATGTTTTCTTCTAAATTTCTTTATGGACGGATTATCATAATGGCCATTAGCAATTATGATTTTTGAAGACTTTGGCCAACTCTTTTGCACTTTTTCCTCTGTAGATGTTTTGTTTTGATCTTATTTTTAAATTTGTCGTACTTCTATTTTGCAATTTTTCCGTAGATGGAAAATAGTGCTTGTAGGAATAAATTAAAGGAATTTTCATAAAAATTCCAAAACGGCCTCCATATGTGCAAGAATCACGCGTTGAAAGTTTTTTCCCAAAAATTTTAAAACTGGTGAAATTTTTTTCAAAAATGGTAATCCGCCTAAAAATATTAGGAAAAAGATAACGGTCAATGTATATCAAAAGTTTATTAAAGTTTATTCGATAATTATTTAAAATTTATCAGAAAATTAATGAAAATTTTTATAAGATTTATCCAAAATTTACTGGAAAATTAACAAAAGTTAAAATTATTTAAAGTTATTCAAGATACATAAAGTTTATCTAAGGTTTACTAGAAAACTAATGAAAATTGAAATTATCTAAGGTTTATTCAAAATTTGCCTAGTATCTATTCAAAATTTACTTAAAATTTATCAAAAGTTTACTAAAAAAACTAATAAAAATTGAAGTTATCCAAGGTAAATCCAAGATTTACCATATATTTTTTCAATATTTACACAATATTTATCCAAATGTTTACTCCACATTCAGTCAATCTCTTAACTAAAAATTATCAAAGATCTATTGGCTTAATTTCATCTGTGGTCACTTAATTTTGGTATTATTGTAGTAAAATTAAATAATTTTTTTCTTATCATAAAAATCGTCTAACTATGATTTAATTTCAGTTAAAGTCATTTCCGACAATTTTTTAGCAGTCAATAACTGAAAAAGTCATGCTAATATCCCTGTAATCACATGAGACATGTCACGTTATTGTACATGTAAAATAGGGCATTATGTATGCTTACAACTTAGTATCCACGTCAGCACTATAAATTAAAAATAGTGTCAACTGGGATGTCAGAATTCTATTTGACCGGTATAATAACGTTTTATTTGACTTGTATAGTGACATGATGTGTCTCATGTACTAACTGAGATGCTAGCATGACTTTTCCGGTTGTTAATTGCTTAAAAATCACCGGAAATGACTTTACTGAGACAAAATTATAGTGGAGTCACTTTTATAGGATAAAAAATTATATGACTTTACTGCAATAATATCAAAGTTAAGTGAGTATGAATGAAATTAACTCGAGATCTACTCGGGTTTATCAAAGTAAATAACCTTAATTAAGTTAATTAAATAATGATAATAAATAAATAAATATATGCATAAAAATAAGTGATAGTCATGCAAGTTATAAAATGCTTAATCTATGTTTAAAAGATGGAGCCAAGGTTGATCAAAGTAAATAATTTTAATTAAGTTAATTAAATAATGATGAAAAATAAATAAATTCATGCATAAAGACAAATAGTAGTCATGTAAGTTAATAAAATTATTAATTTGTGTTTAAAAGATGGAGAAAAACCATTTCTTTGTCAATTGAACAAAACTTTTACTAAATACACAGTAATATGTTCTAGCCATCACTCCCTTAAAATTACAAAAATAAAATTAACCTCTTCATTACAAGATTATTTCCCTCAATACAAAATGCCCTCCTTACACTCTCTCGTACTTAAAATGTTGACGCCCTCGTCTACTGAGTCTTTACAAAGGCGTCAATCTATGGACTAAAGGAGGATAAGTCTTCGGCTTTTTCTTAGGTAGTCTCCTCATCGCTTTGACCTTTCCACTTAACTAAGGATTCTTTGAATTATCACTGGCTAGATGACTGCATGCGTTCTGCTAAAATCTCCTCACTTCTTTGTTGGTTGGTAGTTGTTTGCTGATGGTCGATTTGATTGCTTTGTTGTGATTGATATCTTCCTTATCTGGATGATATGGCTTCAAGTTGTTGACATGGAGCATAAGATAAACATTTATACATTTTAATCTAGGTAAACCATTAGGATCCAAATGGATTTTCCAAAAAAAAAAAGAAGGTAGATGATTCAATTGATAAGTATAAAGCTAGACTTGTGATTAAAGGTTATAGGCAAAAGGAAGGCCTAGATTATTTTGATACTTATTCCCCTATAACCAGAATCAATTCTATAAGAATGATTATAGCGATTGCTGCAATATTGAAATACAACAAATGGATGTAAAAACTGATTTTCTAAATGGAAATTTAGATGAAAAGATCTATATGGTACAACCTGAAGGGTTCATTGTCTTAGGACAAGAAAAGAAAGTATGTAGATTGGTTAAATTACTATATAGTTTGAAGCAAGTGTCTAAGCAATGACATGAGAAATTTGATAGTATTATGCTATCTAGTGGTTTCAAAATCAATGAGTGTGATAAATGTGTTTATGTCAAAAGCACGAGTAACGGTTATGTCATATTATATTTATATGTTGATGACAAGCTATTGTTGTTAGTAATGATAAAATGGTCAAGTCTACCAAGGATATGTTAAACTTAAAGTTTGATATGAAAAATATGAGACTAACGGATGTGATTCTAGGAATTAAAATTACTAGAAGATCAGATGGGCTGACCTTGAGTCAAACTCATTATGTTGATAAAATACTTAGTAAATTCAATAATGATGATACCAATAGTGCTAGAACCCCATTGGACTTAAGCCTCAATCTATCAAAGAATAGAGGAAAAAGTGTGTCTCAAGTAGAATATGCACATGTGATAGGCAATCTGATGTACTTAATGAGTTGTACAAGACCATATATTGCTTATGCAGTGAGTAAATTGAGTCGATATACGAGTAATTCAGGGCTAGATCACTAGAAAGGAATTGTAAGAGTACTTAAGTAATTAAGGTATACTTGTAATTATAGACTGCATTATACCAGATATCTAGTTGTACTAAAATGTTATAGTGATGCTAATTGGATTTCTGATATAAAAGATTCAAAATCCACTAGTGGTTATTATTTACACTAGCTGGTGCAGCTGTGGCTTGGAAATCTTCTAAACAAACTGTTATAACCAGATCTACGATGGAATCTGAGTTTATTGCATTAGACAGATGCGCCGAAGAAGCTGAATGACTACGCCATTTCCTAGAAGATATTCCAAAATGGGAAAGTCTCATGCTACCAATATGCATACATTGTGATAGTCAATTTGCAATCGGAAGGACACAGAGTAACATGTATAATTGTAAGTCTAAACATACATATTCATTATAGACATAATACCATTAGGCAAATGTTCTCAACAACGATTATTACTGTTGATTATGTAAAATCAAAGGATAACATTGTGGATCCGCTAACTAAAGAGTTAAATCGAAAGCAAGTTGATAAATCATCGAGAGGATTGAAACTTAAACTCGTAAGAGTATAATAGGTCGATACAAATGAAGACCCAACCTAGTTGACTGGAGATCCCAATATCTAGGTTCAATGAAATAACCTAATTTTAAAGATGTATAAAGATCACTGTAGGGATATATCAGTGAAAATTGAAAATGAAATTAAACTATGCTTTTAATGATACATTTGTATAATGTATCACTTATATGGGAGTGAAGTGGGGTTGCTTCAATGGAGAATGTGTTAAAATTCAATTCTTCAAAACTCTTGCAAAACCAGGCAGATGTTCAGAGCCAAAATGAACATAAGAATAAGAACTGAATTATGTCAAGAAAGATTCATATGTGGAGTATATTATATTTACTCAAATAACTAAACAGTTCAACGACATCATGTCAACTGGACAGTAAGTAAATTAAATATACTTTCATAAGAGAAGGTTTAAAGGGTAACACCTACCAATCCTATGCAGGTTTCGATCGCCAAACTCTATCACGTAGTAAGACTTTGTTCATCTTACTTTTTTGCCCAATTTTATTCATGTGGGGAATTGTTGGAAAAATTGTAATTATGAACCAGTTTGATAGGATAATTCGAGTGGGTCCCATAACTTAGTTTTGGGAGAAAGACCCAGATATATGTTCTTTATCATGAGAACTATGAATTAATGTATTCATGCTCAAAATGGAGAATATGTGAATATAAATTGAAGCTCAAAGTAAGCTCCTTGCTAAGGAGATATAAAGAGGAAAAGTGAAAGCGATAATTGTTTGTCCCACATCACTAAAACATAAAGTTGGACTTGTGTTTATATATTAAGGTGCATTCTTATATGGGTAAGAAGATATCATGAAAGACTCTTTCTCACCCGCTTAGGCGCAGAGGGGGTGCAAATCGGACTTGGTTCGGTATAGGCCAATGCGTGACCTGTGTATACAAATGTCGGTCTAAAATCTTATGGTCCAAACCAAGCCCGATTTTTATATTTTTTTTTATTTCTGAAAATTGAAACAACACTTTTGTGTTGATTTACATGGCCAAGAGTCTGGCACATCTATGTGGATCCACACAGTCGTGTGAATTCTACACTCCTGTGTGGATCCACATGACCAAACTTCTGACACGCTCGTGTGGATCCACATGCTCGTGTCGTTGTGCTGCAGTGTGTGCATGGCTAATCCACACTCCCGTGTGGATTCTATACGCCTATGTGGATTGTGTTTCAGATTAATCTTTTGAACTTCTTATTTTTTGAAATTTCATTTTCTGATATTTTAAAAATTAATTTCACCATCATTTGAGAGTTACAAATGCATTATTGACAGTATTTAAAAGAGATTAATCACAATTTATCTCATGCATCCTCCATATAGTATAAATATGAGTTTTTGACTTGTGTTGAAAAGACGTTTTGAGAATTGAGTTTGATTCTTGTTGAAAAAGTCTTATTCTTCTCAACTGGTAGAAAATATAACAAATACTCAGTTCGCTGTAAGTAGGTGTTGTGTATTCAACAATTGCTTGAAATCTATTGTATCCTGAAAGACAAACGCCAATTATCCTAAATACCGGTAGTAGGAGGCGAATTTATTTTAAAAATACTGTATAAAATACGTCTCATATTTATTTTTTATTTCTTTTATCTTTTTATTTAAATATTGAATTAACAATATTTTTCAATTGTTGTGCTCCAAACAACTATTTCCTCTTGATAATTGCCCTTTTTGTTTGAAATTTTGTTATTAAATGCAGGCAACTTCTAGAGAGGAGGGTATGGCCTTGTTCTATGTATGCTGCAACCTAAGTTGTGGGAATCGTTGGAGGGGCTAAACATCAGATTTTCCTGTTGTAAATATGAGAAAATTAATAATATTTTTTAATTTTGGTAACTCATTGATCCTAAATATTTTCTTTTTCTTTCTTTAAAATTTGTGGTGACTCAAATTTAAGTACTTTACTATATTTATAAGCTTGTTTTATTTCAGGATTGAATAAAGTAAATTATCTATTTAGTAATTTGAATTTGCGCTAGATATATTCTCTTACAAATTTTAAAAGTACTGAATTCGAAATTTCTTTTAGGGTATATAAATTTAAGAACTCAGAAAATAAAAATTAAAAATTCGAAGATTCAATCTAACAAAAATTCATACTGAGGGGCTTCATAGAACAATTTCTATAAATTTAAAGGACAAATAAGCAAATATGTATTCCTACTTACTAGAAGCATCTACTTCTGCTTAAGTAGTTATAGCGCCACCCGCCAAAAGAAAATTGTATTTCGCCACTTGATAACTGTCTCTTTCTCCTTCTTCTTCGTCGCCTACTTTCTCTATCAAAGATTTCGCAAGATGAGTACCATGAAATTTTGTCGTGAATGGTAAATACTCGTCGATTATGAATCCTCGTCCATTGTTTTTGGTATTTGATCTTAATTTTATTCTTTTTTTTTTTTCTTTTTGAATTTGCAGTAACAACATTCTCTACCCTAAGGAGGATAGGGAACAGAAGATCCTCCAATACGCTTGCCGCAACTGCGATCATCAGGTCCCGCTCTCCTTTGCCGGTTTTGTTCTATTCGTCTGTGAATTTGATTGTTAAATTGGTTAGAGAGGCTGATTTAGGGTTTGATTCTGTTATTTGGTTTAGAGTTCGTCTTTGATTGCAATTTGTTGATTCTTACCTGCTCCTCACTACACATTTGCACAAATAGGAGTAATTTTGTCGCTTAAAATGTTATGCCGTCAATATGAGGGATATAACAGGGAAATGCTCACAAATGCATGTTTTGCGTGAGAAAAAGCAATGACTAAACTTGCCTTTCATAGTTTACTATTATACTCTCGCCATTCCCTCTAGGCTCACTTTTCTATTTGTAATGATCCAAATTATAGTCCAATTTCCTTTTTGGGAGTATAATTGAGTTCTTAATTTTCTAATATGTCTCAATTTAACGTGTCCTCTTATCAACAAATATGAATTACCATTTCTAATTTTTTTAATATGCCCCAATTAATATAGTGGCATATTATAAGTAAAATTTATAGTTCATAGTCCAACTTTCTTTGATCTGTATGAAAATAGAAATGAGCATAGGACTGAATAGAGTATGTACTTATGTAATTATATCAATTTGGAGCCAATTTTCTTGCTTTCGTGTATTATGAATGGAGACATTTTACTTTTAGGCATGTTGGGCTAAACGTATTTGTATTTTTTACACTTTGGGTATCTCATACATGATATATCATCTTGAGGTTTGGCTGCTGGGCTCCTTAATAGTTGCTGCATCTTTGGCAGAAGATGGAAAATGATGAAGATTCTTCTCTTCTATTCTGTTTATACTTATGTCGCAGGAGATTGCAGACAGTAACTGTGTCTACAGAAATGAGGTGCATCACTCTGCAGCAGAGCGCACTCAGGTGTTGCAAGATGTTGCTGCTGATCCAACGCTTCCTCGCACTAAGGCTGTTAAGTGCCAGATATGCAAGCATCCAGAAGCTGTCTTCTTCCAGGTTAGCTCTTATCTCTTTTGTGCTACTGTGATCGTTGGAAGGTAACTAGTTCTTGACATCAATACTAAGGTCGCTGGAATTAATTAGAAATTATTTGTGCACATGTTAATAATTATTGTCTTTGGTACTTTCCTGGTTAAAATAGAGTTCTTAAATTGTTAATCTGATGAGCAGTTGTGTTAAGAGCTGTGACAAAGTTTGTAGGAAAAACCAAATAGAACAAGGAATAAAACTTTGGTTTTTGAGTTGGAGGGTAATTGTTAAAGTGCAACTTTGACATGTGTTATGTGGAATCCTATGAAGAATGTGTCCTACTTATTGCTAATTTGCATTCTCTGTTAGATGGTGATAAGATGCTTCAATTTTTTATACCATATCCTCGTTGTAACATTTGAGATGCAAAAGTGCCTAAAGGATATAGCAGATTCAGATAGAAGCATAAATATTGTTGGTTGCGTAGTCCATGGGTGTGGGACAATAGCTGGGGGATTTGTCTCTTGATTTCATAATTTTCTTTATCTCTTTGTTAAAATGTTAGAAGACATAAAGATAGGCTAGATAAATTTTTGTTAAGCTAGGGTACCTTATATCATTGCACATTCCTTTGTCCAGCTGGGCTTCCATAAATCTTATTTCTGGTAATATACAAATGGAGATCAATTTAAGAAGCATAGACTTCTTTTTGAAATTCTTTCTCACTTTTTGGCATGTAGATTCTGTTCTTCCCAGTTAAAATTTATGTGTTATGGCTGTGCCAGAAGTTATGAGTAAAGTTCTTCCTTTCAGGAAAGATGGTTGTACTCTTTTCTTTTCCTCTCTCCCAATAGTTTTCAGATATCCTTCTCTTTTGGCATGTTGCTTGCAGTTGTAGGCTTGTAGCTATTATATTAAAGTCTGTTAAACTGCAACCTGGGACTTGTGTTAAATGAATTTAGATACAAAAATTCTTCTCTATTTCTAGAAATCACTTCATTTTTTGGTGTTAAAATAAATGTGGTACTTTATCAATTTGCTTTGTTGTTTATGTGAAGAATCACTTCGATTGAATGGTTCCTTATATATAGATTGGCCACGTCACTAACATCCCCTGCGGTTGTAAAGTTGGGTTGCTTGAACAAACTGAGAGAAAATGCTTCATGCGATGTGATTTAATATTTGTTCAATTATGCAGGCAACTGCTAGGGGAGAGGAAGGTATGACGCTGTTTTTTGTGTGCTGCAACCCTAGTTGTGGGCATCGGTGGAGAGATTGAGATTTGTCCCCATATTAGTCTGAGCTCTGAAGATATGCATTTTGATGTCTCATGTTCATGAGTGAATTCAATCAAAAGATTTGATGTAGCATTCTAAACTTGGTTGAAAGAGGGCTCTTTTATCTTTTATAGTGCGTATGACATGTCCTTGTTGGCAAAATATCATATATTAAATTGAGCTATCTGGCCGATACTCCTGAGCAACGGGACATTTAAACTAGGTTTACTGTAGACGGATCCATTAATATTCAGTTATATATGCAAAATAATTTTACTATGCATTCATGACAATATATAATTAGATCGATTTATAAAGATTCCATCAGACAAAAAGGGAATTGTTTATAATATGAGAGCATTTGATGTAGCTTGGTATCCAGTGGGTTCCAAGCTCCGATACCTGAATGTCTGAATTTTCGTCTGAAATCACATTCTGACCATACTGCACCTCAGTATAACTAAATGATAGGCGATTGCCTCCAACCGTCGTTCTTTCGAGCATGAATTGCAGTTAAATTATTATTCCTAGCACAGTGCTTATTTCTGCACTGAGGGTGATACTGCTAGTTTAGCAAGATTTCAATCAACATCTATTGCACATTTTTAAAATTTTGACTTGCACGATGTCATCAGTTAAAATTTTCGGTAACTTTATTTGTTGCTTTAGAATTTTTTCGATGCGGTCACTATGTCGCTCAGGTTATTTATCATTATCTTATGACTGGCAATTGAAACCGAAAACAAAAGTGTTAATAATATCTCGACTTCTGTATCCCTTTTCATATTATAAATGGAGTCGAGCATATCTATCTACAAAAAAAAAAAAAAAGATTTACTAGCGGAAATTTTTCCGCTGAATGCCCAGGGGAAGAATGTAAAACCAATTCCTAAAAATTTTGATCTATGGAAACGACAAAAAAGCGAAGAAAGAAAAATATGTACAAAAGAAGAAAATTGGGCTAGCCGGTCTCAACAAAACTCCGGTGGGGGGGGCGCTGCTACAAAGATGAAAGGGTCCGAGCAAACCAGGCAGACAAGCGTCCCATTTTGATTGAGAGCTCCGCATTTTTACCAAAGTATGATTCGGCATTTGATAGCATAATTTCGACATCATGCTTCACTGCCTCCAATGTTCGGTAGTAGTTATTCTCTAACCTTGACTGGATCACTTCAACACATAATGGAACAGGGAACCTGAAACAAACATATTATGGATTCAAGCCCTAGTTTGAGATCTCAATTTTGCAAAACTTTTTTATAAATTTAAATGTTTGTTTTACATGAAAATTCATCAGCAAATCTATTCGACGAGATTTATTTGAAATTGATAGAATTTGAAAATAAATTTCAACCTTCAACATCTGTATATTTTAAATGGCAAAATTACCCATGTCATCTTCTTACCCTCTTACATTCTATCTCATTTTATTGTCATTCACTCTCATTTTGTCTGTAACAGATAGGAACACATAAACACAGAAGAAACATACATACACTAATAGTCAGAGACACAGAAACAAGACACAAATAGATAAATAAACAAATACAAACACAGTGTAATCTATGTCGTAGATAAGATTGACACAAACTGAAACAGAAATAGACAGACACGGAGGCAGACACAGAAACAGACACGGATGTTGATGCCGATAGACTGACACAAACGCTAATAGGCATGGACACAAATATGTATACAAACAATGAATTTCATATTTAAAATATGAAAGTATATCAAATATAGGGACTCATTTGCAAATAAGCTCTATCATGGAATTTAATCAATTATTGACATATAAAATATAATTTATCAAGAAATTGAACGAAACAGAACTTTAACTTGTAGAGGCTTTTGCATTTGGCAAATTAAGATAGTTGACGCAGGCAAGCATTCAACTACGGGTTTGGTTGTTAATTGCACCTAGGGGGATTGGAGATGAGAATCTAACCCTTTTCTAAGCCTAGCACCAATTGAGCAATCGAGGGGCAAAGCAGAAGCAAAGGCCAACACTAACTAGGGAATCAATGCATGCATACCAGAATGCAAATAGCGTTATATCAGAGTGTAGCAATGATGAATGTTCGAGAATCACAAGGTTTTAGATTCACATCCTGTCGGGATAGGTCAAGGAGGAAAAGGAAGGAGATCTACCCCCCGTTATATAGCTCTTTGCTGGACAACATGATATGTAACGAGGCAAAAGATAAATGGTGTACCTGTTGGTAAACTGAATCTTCTGTGCCACTTGACTCAATTTCTGAACCCCATAATAATCCTGAAAATGTTCACAAAAGATTTCAGAAAAATTTCCCAGCAACGCCTTTAATTCAATAGTAGTTATATGATCATTCATTGGAAATTTTGTCAAAAATATACCACCCAGCCCCTTCTTATCTACATCTGTCTGTACCTTTTTGCGTGATTGTTCTAATTTGGCCAAGGCGGATATCAACTGGTTTCTGATCTCGTCATCAATATGTGGCTGCTTCCATTGAGTGGTGTTATCAAAAAGCTCCCAAGGACTGTGTTGCTGTGTTTCTGTGGGATCACTCCTATACTGGATAGTATACCTCTCCCAAGGACTATCAGGAAATTCAGAAGATTTGGGCTTCACGGACAGAATCCTACCCGCCCACCAACTACCATCTTCTTCACCGTCATTTTTCCACCAGACTTTACATTTATCCCTACAAGTCCAGTTTCTTTCAATACTTGCATCAAACCGAGTTCTTTCAACAAGGAAATCTGGGAAACCTGTCAATTCAGGCAGAGTTAATTTGAATGATTTCTGAAACACGTCAGAAGTAGGATCTATGAATTTAAGTGTCATTTTGCAGCAACTATCTCCAGACGGTACTGTGGAATACTCAAGGCCTTCAACTTTACAGAATTCTACTGCCCTTATATGTCCCTTCAATGTATTCCAAGGGCCTGGTTCTCTCGAGTTTAAGTAGTCTTTCTCTTTGTACTCCTGATGCCCCTGAAAAAGGAAATTCTAGAGATATTAAAGCAATTATGGAATCCTAAAACACAAATATGTAAAAGCACATTTCAAAACAAAAGTCAACAAAGATGAATTCATAATCTCTTTACTGCTAACCTGTCTTAAATATACTACTTCATCCCCTAGTTGAGGGATGTAACGAGAGCCCTCCTCATGCATCGACAACATTAACCATGACCCTCTTTTGGATGATTGATTTGACTTCCTTCTATCTAATGGACTTGCATCGTGAAAATAATAACTCGCTCTCCTATTTCTAGTAGATCTTAATCCAACCGTCATCTTTGAGCTTGATCCCCATTCCTCACTAGGAAGTTGACATCTGCTAATGGAATTATTATGAGAATTTCTGTATATATCCTCTGATCCTTGTTCCACCCCCATCTCAGTATTACAACTCATTGGATTGTCTACAACTGCCTTCGAGCCCATGAAATGTATATTACTAACTCCATTAGTAGTTTCTTTATCTAATTCACCTCTGCCATTGTGTTCAACAGTGCCAGCATGTGAAGCACTTTCTCCCTTGCCACTAACACCTTCTGAGTTAGCTCGGTCTCTACTTAACTTTGACCTTCTATAAACAACATTATACATCTTTTTTTGATGTGAATTGGAACCCATGGAGTCATCTAATGAGGGAATGGAAATTTCATCGATCTGAGCATCTGATTCTTGGAGCTCATCACATTTACTAACTGGCACAACTCTACTGGTTCTGTCATGCCCAGCCACTTCAGAAACTGGATTCTTTTTCAAGTATGCACGGCTATCAGGTAGAAGATCATACTCCTCATTTCCCTGGTTTTCTGAAGAATTTCTTAGAATCTTCCTTGACTTTATCCGTAATTTCGTTGAGACGTGAGTACTGCTCTCCTTGAATTCATGAGGGATGTCATTCCCATTCCCATTAGTGATGTGAGCAAGCTCAGGCAACTCGTCGGAATCCGTACATTTATCAAAGCCGGGTTGCTCAATACCATTATTAGCCGCATTATTTACAACCTCAGAGGCAACAACCACTGTATCTACCCCACAAGTTGCCTCTTCATCTATCTTATGCACATAATCTTTAACTTCTAAGGAGGAGGATGCTGTGCCATTAGTATTTCGAGATCTTAAGTATCCATCTATGTTATTCTCTTTTTCTTTGTGATCATTAAGGCCTGCAGTAAACCTGGCATATGGAGCTGAAGATATGGTTTCTCCAAATCTCAGACGCTTGGACGTACGTGCCTTGACACCTCCCCATTTAATATCCCCATCCTTGTATCCTTCAGAGAGATCTAGAATGCAGCTGTCTATTTGCCCTCTTCCTTTCATTGTGTTGCAGTTCATATAACTAGAAGAGTATCCCTGGTCTGTTGATCTTATATGAATCCCATTTACAGCCCTAGCTTCAATTGGAGCCATCGATGATGATGACCCAACTAATTCAACCTGGTGGTTATTAGCCGTTCTATTCTCTGACATAAAACCCTTGGTTGAATCTCGAAGTGGCAGTTTAAGGACCAACCTTTTCCTGTTTCCAGCAATCACATGAGACTCAGGAAATTCGTGAGATTTAACAAAACCTTCCGACTCTTCAAATGAAATTTCCTTCCCTTTCAAGTCCCTGTTTCTCTCATTTTGCAAAGATCTTTCTGATTCATCACTCTGGATGTTTGAGTGTTGGAGAGTGGACTCACTTTCCGATGAATCACCTTCTGAGCTATCTTCATCTTCTCCATCTGTAGCTGTTCCAGTAATTCTTGAAAACAAAGTAAGAGCATTGCGGGCAGCTGCCCTTTGAGGTCTCAAAGCCTTCAATTTGGAAGACTTCCTCTTTGAGGCTTTCTGGCCAATCCTTGATTTCCTAGTTCGGTTACTTCTGAAGGAATTGCCATCGCATTCATCCAAGTTCCTCCTTTTAACACGCCTTCCTGAAGAAGTCATTATCTCAAACTGGAAAATAGAGAACAAATAAGAATGAGAGGGAGGAAATGCAAAGTCAATAATGTACACAACTAAAATTCTTTAAGAAAAACACTCACTTCAGCCTTCTGTTTTTTCCTTCTAGATCTATGAAAGCTATCTTTGCTCTCAACCTCACTGTCATCAGCACAGCACTCTGGATCAATAGAAGAACCAGAATTTAAACTTCCTTGCTCACCCCCAGTAGAATACTCTTCAGTAACGTTATACTCCGAATCGTTATCATCACTTTGCACTTCGTTTTCCGGTTCCCAATTCATGGCATCCACAAATTCAGGCAGTGGTTCAATCAACACATCCAGGTCTGCCAGAGGCAGCATTTGGTAATCTGGGTCTAAAGTGAAGTCAGGACCAACAGCAAATCTAATAGAAGGTGGCTTCCACTCCATATTCAGAGCTCCTAATCGTCTCTTCTGGTACATACTTTGATAAGGTTCAGGATAGGGGTTCATTCCTGGCAACCCAAAAAACAAAGGACTTGAGAAAATAAAGATCACAAAGAAGATACTCAAAAGACACCATACATATCAGAGGTTTCTCAGTGAGATAATAAACCTGAGTCACAGATAAGATCCTGCATATTTCTTCGGTATGGTACAAGCTGAGTTTCCTGAATTGGAAGTTTCACATTGTTTATGCTCAACAAGTAAGCACAGGATTCATATAAATGCAACTTCAGTAAGCACACATCATAAAGTTAATAAAGCTGACCATTGCCATTTGCCAAAGTTCCACAGAGGTAGATATGTATTGCTATTTATTTTTTTGCAAATAAATCAGTAATTTCTCTTAATAACTTATCACAGGTGGAATGTTTAACCATACTGCCATTGCTACCTTAGGAAAATATATAACTGGTAATAGAAAACACAACAAGTTCAAATACCACATAAATCAAGCCACTGGAAAGTAAAGGCCTCCAAAAAAATTTAGATTAAAAATTAGGAGCCACTCATCCATATCATGATAATGTTTGTACCTAGAGATACACAACCTAAAAAAAAATTACATTTCTTGAAAATTTTCAACTCATCAACATTTCCTATATTTTCATTTTCTTTTCAAATTGATATCAATTTTCTTATAATTTCATAAATATTGCATTTATATTAGTGATAAATTAGCATTTTTGAACCTCAAGAGAGAAAAAAAAAATTCTTGAAAATTTTCAACTCATCAACATTTTCTATATTTTCATTTTTTTTTTCAAATTGATATCAATTTTCTTATATTTTCATAAAAATTTGCATTTATATCAGTGATATATTCATATTTTTGAGATTTTGATATGTATTGATAACATTATAAAAAATTTGACTATAAATAGCTAAGGCCAACAATGGGGGAAAAACTTTTATAACTTGCCAAATGCTGCCTTATTAAGTTCAGTTCTAATTTCTAAACAATCTTAGAAATAACAGCAGGTTAATATATTACCTGGTCAAGTACATTCCCATACGTGTCTTGCACAAGGGGCCGATAATCACCAAGGAAAAACTGTGAAAAAGTAAGGCGATAGTAAGATGATAATTTGTTTCAGAACCTCATATTATGAGTAAATTCTAAGAGAAGTATAATCAGTTAAACTATGATGCTATGGCACCTGATCATATTTAGCATCCTGTTGGGATTCACCTTGGCCTGTGTTTAATATATATAATTGACCAACATCATCAGAGAGTATAATAGATGTCCCATCCCTAATTCAAAATGTAGCATACCAGATTAATGTCATCAGTAGAATTAATTTTACAGATTTCTTTCAACATAGTATGTCATTCATCATTGATTCTGGTGGAAGAGTACAACCAAAAGAATTAATAAGAAAGGAATTCAATGGTAATCATTTGTGTTGCACTTACGGTGAAAACTTCCCATCAACTAACTTGAAGCGTGAAATCTCATAGATATGGATAGGTGTGCCTTCCCATATCTGAAGGAAAACAGTATTTAAATATTCATTAAATAAATACATAAAGAAGAAGCTAAAATGTGCTTGAACAATCTATAACTCACATCCCACACTATAGTTTTTCCATCATAACCAGCAGTCATAGCAATCCGTGGGTTGAAAGGATGAACATCCACAACATATGTCTGTCAGAATAAAAATAATTAGATACATTTGACTTATCTGGTAAGAACATTTTAGAAGTCAAAGAATAAATCATTAACTCTCAGTTCCCTAAGGTCAGACATATTGATTACTCGAGTTCCCTATTCACATGAGCAGGAGAAGATAGTGAGAATTAATTATATCAAGTTCATGTACCTCAAGATAGGCATGTATGCAAAATGGCAATATTCACAAGAAGAAGAACAGCAGGGGAGAGAGAAAAAGGAGGAACTACTAACTGAATCAGTATGGCCAGTCAAAGAATGTACTAAGCTACCATCAGCAGCATTCCATACACAAATTCTGCAATCTGTGTGAAAAATATATTGTTAGCCAGTGTTTATAATGGTAAAATATTACCTAGCAAAACTGCAGCCGGAAACAAGAACAATGCAGCTTGTACTCCAAGAATCATTTCATATAAGCAAACATCATTTCAGAAATTATCCAGTTACATGCATGCAAGATGAATGATGTGACTGTAAAGCTAGTTGAAGGGAAGAGAATGAAATAGCAAATAAATCATCATGCTAGAAATGCTCTTCAATGACTTGAGCTCCCCTAAATTACATTAACATAGTATAACAGAAAGAGAAGTACAATCTGGTGAGTCACAACTCATATGGGCTTTTTTCCCTTTTTTTTTTTTTTTTGCATATATGCTTTTTTCCTTGTACAATAAATTGTAAGCTTTGATTAAAAAAAAAACTATTTCAGTGGAGTCAAATTTGGGCATAAAATGGAGAGGAAATTGTCATTAGATTTGACCAATTTTCTTCCAAAAAAGGAAAAAAAAAAAGCTGCCGAAGGATCCTGGAGAAGATGTACCAATACATCCATGCTTATATAAGTACTAAGGAAAAAAATGCAGATGCACGAGGACAAACACAGATATGTACACATGCATGCACACACACAGCTGCATTACCCATGATAGCAGCAAGCACAAAACGATTATCAAGGCTCCACATAATCATATTCACACCACGAGGAGTTGGTAGGATTCTCTGACGTGGACCTCCTCGTGGAGGTTGAGGAGGCATTGGTGGAGGAGGAACTTTTAAATGATATGATCGGATCCATCGGCCAACTTTCCCCTAAGAAACAAGAAATATATAGTTTTTGTTCAAAAGATCACATCTTTGATATTTCTCAGCGTTATTTGACTCAAATTAATATAAATTGAAGGGTGAAAAAGAACAGGATTCAGGGATTAGCAGCACACATGTGATCTGCGAGATCTTGGAATCCAAATAATAGCACTACCATCTCGAGAACAGGTCACTAAGTTATCATGACAAAACCTGCAAACATGAAATTACTCTTCCATCTAAAAAACTCTGATAAACCATAATAAAGGCAATGAAATAAGCCCCTATGTGAAATACAAATACCACAAAGTAACTAAGGGACCATCAACAAAAGTCACACCATGAATTCCTAAATTTTGGAACATTCTCTTCCTTTGAGCCGTCTGCGAGAGAAAATCTAGATGCTACGGCACAACCACTGCAAATATGGCAGGACCATAATTCAGCAATCAAAATTTCAGCACTTGCATTTTGAACAGAGCAGGACAAACCAACCTAAACTGAACATAATTGACATCATTCTCATGGCCAGATAACACATCTATCTCATGATTTGGTTGGTCTGAATCATCTGTGTTAGGTTTACAAGCATTCCACACCTGCAAGCATCAAGTTATTGCTAAACAATACATCTCAGACGATACCAAATGTACCAGTAAATAAGATATTCATATGCCAAACAGAGACACAAGATCACTACACTTGTTGATCAAAAAGCTGGAGAATTATGCACTAAGATAAAAGTTTATGCAGGGTTAGTTAAATTTACCCTTGCAAGATTGTCAGAGCTTCCAGTGACAAATACAGTTCCATTAGCATTAAATGTGCAACAAAATATTTGATGGCTCTGTGTACCAGTACTTGAAGATGGATTACTGTTCTTTCCTGCAGCCAGCCCAGTGTTCTTGTGAGTTCTCAGACAAATGAATCAATGCATCGTTCGTAAATTTGCATTCACAGGAGAAAAAAAAAAGTAACCAACCAGCTGAGGCATCAGAAGGCCTAGGAATATATATTCGTGGACTAAAATTGGAATTTCTAGCATCCCAGATCCTACATGTTCCATCATCAGATGACCTGAAGAGTGCAGAGCATAAGCAAATTTAGAAAACAATTATAAAGCATATTAGGTGCATAATATATAAGTTAATGCAATAATGAAAGAAAGCTCACATTATTTATGTTTCTAGAATGCAACAAAAGAATATAAAATCGAGTAATAAAATCAATAAAGGAATTTAAAAATACATAACTACTGAGAAGCAAGCAGGTATAAATTCACATTATATGCTTTGAGATTTCATGTTCAGTTGAAACATAAAAATTGATTCAATCATGACACAAGAATTTGGCTGCTTGAGCTTACATTTGGATTTCACAATAGAAAGGAGAAAAAAGAATGGAATAATTTGTTAATTGAAAATTAATTGCAAGAGGAGATCAATTCTCCTCTAAGTCTCAAATCAGAAGATGCAAAAGAAGATAATGATCCAGAGAAGACAACAGATATAAAAGAATTAAAATTCTTCAATCCTCGTCAACCTCAAAGGCTATAAGGTTTGAGAATGCCCCCTAGGTTTAAAGGAAGAAGTAGGACAATAAAAGGCCTAGGTTCAGACCTTAAAAATCAACATGCCCAAAAAAAAAAATACTAGCAATATCAGATTTGTGTAACAAATGAACAATCACCTAAACTTCGGACAATGTGCAACAGAGATCAACAAGGACAACTACAGAATCATATGATCAATAATAACCAAGCAACTTCAAACAGCAGTAGAGATCGAAAAAAAAGAACATAAAGAATCAGCCTTACGAAAGAAGCTGGTATACAGATCCAGGCCTAGGACTAAATGCTATTGCAGTAACAGCTCCACTGTGTCCACGCAAAACAGATATAGGAAGCCCATCTGGCAAACGCCACTATAAATAACCGGAAAGACTCATCACAGATCAAGTTAAAGAAAATAAACAGGAGGGCTGTATATTTAAACATTTAAATACACACATAGACATATACATATGCTTGTACATACATGTGTGTTTATGTATGTATGTGCATATTTATATGTATATAAACCTAAAACATGAAAGGTAAAAGAAGCTTACAACTCGAATTATACAATCATTTGAAGCAGAAGCCACCAAGGCGTTGTTGGAACTTACAGCCAAATCGGTGATGTCACCCTTTTCATGACAGAATGAAATGCAAAATATGATTAACCAAAAATAGAAGGATAAATATTACATATATGTTAGCTTTGACGCCCAAACTCACTTCATGTCCACGACAGCTGGCCAAACAAAATGCAGTTTCCATGGACCAGATTTTTACGAGCCGATCATCTGAACCAGTAATGACATATCTCCCTGAGCGATCAAATATTGCTATAGAATATGAAGGCAAAAGGTCAGATGTAAATCCATATGTCAGTGAATTTCAACAAAAAAAACACCAACAGTAACATTTAAAATGAAACTTGATAGACATGATATTTCAGTTCAGACTTAAGCTTCCATGCAAAAGGTGATAATGGGTTTTATGATCTAATTCTCCATAACTCATACCACAATAGACAGAATTTCTATGCCCCCGGAGTTTCTTGATATTTTGCATTTTCTGTACCATAGTTGATGGTTTTGCAATAGCATAACATGCTGCACGAATAGATGGTGCACGATGGTGTCTTGAAAAACCACCCCCAATTTCTCTCAAACTCAGCCCACGAACCTGATCAGCATGCATGTGAGGCCATCGCATATGGCCTGGGGGATGCTTGACTTGAGATTTTCCATTATCTCGATCATCTGAAAAAGAGGATAATGCCAGAATCAAAATTACATATAAATGCATATGTTTTCCGTAACCACATTCTGCAAAGAAGAAGTGGAAGATAACAAAAACTCTGTTATGCGCTAATGAAAGACTATATCATACAAAAGAACAAAAGACCTCATATACATAAAAAGATAGTTCACATCAAAGGCTTAATATAAATGTCACCTACAGCTCAAAAGAGAAAATGAGCCTGTTCCCAAAAGAGTAGGAACATCAACAGCATTTAGAGCATTCACACCAACTGAGCCTTGTGATGGAGAGGCTGTATTAATTAATAACTGCTTCAAAAGCTTTACCAAGTGATCCTTCTCAATGTGAGGATACCTAAAATATACAATTGGTGCAAGGTCCAAGTCAAAAACATAGTGAGTAAAAAATATTACAAAATCGATCCAATGCTCAATTGCTTCTTTAGAGGAGACATCATGGAATTCTACATATATGGAGTGCAAAAAGTCTCTCCTATTGCAACAGATTGAACCGCAAATATAAAATTTGGGAATAGTTATATTATGACTTCAATCAAAATAGCATGCCCAAAATGTATCCTCCTCATTTATACTCTAACAAATATATGTCTTCTAAAAGAAAGAAAATAAGTCATTTAATAAACACATACCTCTCCACCAACTTATTGTAACTTAGTGGGAATGATAGGCCATCATCATTTTCATCCCCACTAATTGCCCCACCTCTTGAATACCAAGCATGATATCTCCTAGGCAAAAGTTGATGTTCAAGAAGTTCATTCCAAAATTGTCCATATGTTCTATGACAAGGCCCAGCTGAAAGAAAATGCATTATCAAGAAGTAAACTTCTCTAAGGTCAATGTCCACATCAGACTCCATTCTTGTCCCTGGATCTGCATGTTGAGCATTCTCATGCACCTTGCTAGAAAAATTCAAAGGTTTCATACTGATCAAAGGTGTATTGCACGGAGGGACATACTTCCGGAGTGCCATTTTTGTGTGATAAAGATCACCAACCTAATGTACAGTAGGATTTAAATCAAATTTAAATAAAAATGAAAATAAACAAATAGATATAGAATAATTTAGCACATGAATTTTCAAATCATACATAAAATTACACATACAGACAAATCAAAATATTAGCATCAATAAACCATTTAGCCATGCACCCAAGAAACGATTCAAGTCATCCTAAAGTAGTAAGATTCACTTGTAAAAAAAGTTCCATTGAAATTTAGATAAATAAGATAATAACAATGTATCCATGAATATTTATTGGTTGATACAGGTAACAAGTCATATCATATTGTTGACATAAGAAACCTCAATTATTTATTTCAATTTGTAGAGAAACTGCAAACTTGTAAGTATTTGATGATTAAAAAACCAAAATTTCACTGTTAATACAATTAACCCCCCCTCTCTCTCACACACACACATATGCACTTGTATTTCACTTCCCCACACCCCTCCGAAGGCACATCCTCTGAAGAAAGAGCATAAATAAGTTCTTTGAATAATCCACCACAAATGAACAGGGAAATGCATGATGGAAGATGTATATATACCTGGGGCGAATGCAGGGAGAACTCACTAAAAGTTCAAGAACATACGTTCTCAAAAATAAATTCCAGAACTGTTTAATAGATGACAACCATGGTCCAACTAGTTCTTTGGCAAACACCCATTTGTCAAGCAATAAAACCATCAAGCTTTATACTGCCATAGCACCATCTTAAAAGTCAAAAGATCTAGACCAACGTAAAAGGAGGCTCTACAATCCAATCTAGAATTATAGGTTAGGTACATCATCCAATTTGGGCACAAAATAAAATTTTAAAAATACACTATTTCCCAAGAAACCTAACAGATTGATTATCCAAATAGATTCTCACAAGGTCATCATTCACCCCCATTTCTTCTACATGCACAGCCATTAGCTTTGGAAACTTCCAACTCGTAAATCTACTAATATTGACAGCAAAGTGATGTTATCATCACCATCCTGCTCATTAGCAGACAACCATAAGCTCTTGTTTGAGAGAGGAAGAAAAACAAGAGGAAAGGGAAAGTGGGGATGTGGGATCCACATGGCAATAAACAGTGTGGGACCCACACTCCTTTCCCTTGCACTATCCTCTGCCTTCCATTTTCTTCTCTTTTCCAAACAAAGAGCAAAAGCCATCCTGTATAAAACTCCCTTTGCAAGAAGGAAAATCCTATTTGTGTTTCGTTGTTACTGTTGCATAGCCCTATCCTCAAGTCAAGGCAGAAGCCATTTTGTGTGTTATACGAAGATACCTCAAAAGAATCCATGTTTAGGCTGAACACAGCAAAACATTTGGAAAAAAAAAAGGTTTGATCCAAACAAAATTTGGGAAAATATTGAATGTTAAAAGCAAAATGAAGAAAAATATGTAACCCCTTTCCATTCCCCTCAAGCTAGTTTTGGTACTCATCATCCATGTGCAGGACAAACTAATGCACTAGAGATCACCAGTCACTCTCACAGGTCCCACGAACCAACCTCGCCTCCCCCTTGACACTCCCACTATAATAAGCAATTTGTTGGTCACTTAAATGTCAACGAATGTAACAGACAAGCTGCCCCTAATAGTACCAGCAGAACAGTTCTATGTAAGCTCAATAAGAAAATAGAACCCATGAAACTACTGAAAGAATTGTCATAAATAAAATTTCTTAAACAAATATATATATATATATATATATATATATATATTGCAGGTTATCAACCAGTCGCCTATCTTGCGGAATAACTATAATCACTGATACCAAAATCAAAATTCCAAAAATGAAAATTTTCTGAATTAGATAAACTAGAAATTAAACACATACCTAAATTATAATGTAAAATAATCACAACCAAAATTTAAAAAGTTGAGGATGAAGTGCAACCTTGTAATTCTTCAATGGAAACTACCCAGATGGATAATCCTGATAGACCTCTAACTCTCTTCTTGACCAACAAAAATTTGAATGCATTCTTCTGTACAACCAAAAAAGAAAAACCCTAAATTCAATTTCTCTTCACTAAATAGCACCCTGGAACAATCTATTTTACACTAAAAGAACACACAATAGAGCCAATTCATAATCTAATTCAATATATGCATAAGCCCTATCATACTTGTCAATAAATAGTTACACAAATAACGAATAGGTGAGACAGAATGGCAGTGCCGTTAAGATGAATACCTCCAATGGAGTTGAATTCTGAAGAAAACGATGCGTTCCGAAGGTGCAGTTTTGTCTCTGTGTGCTTGGATTGGAAAACACCCGTAAATGGGGATCGAAAGATAGAAGAATTGAAGAATCGAATAAGAATGGAATTAAGAGAGATAAGCGAAGAAAAAAGAAGTTAGATTGTGAAACGAAGCTCAGTACCGTCTTTGAAATCGTTGTTCGTTGGTTTATCTACAGGAAGCGATTGGAGAGAGTGTAGAGATAGAAGACACCCAGAGAGAAGAAGATCGAAACGCAGCGTTTTATATCTTTGCGTGCCGCTAGTCGTCCTCTAAGCTATTATTTGGGAGGAAGGAAAATATTGGAGCAAAGGACAATAACGAGTTGGGAAGGAAGGAAAATAAAGAGAGGAAGAAAAATGACTTCTATTTTTTACTCTAAATATTTTGATAGACGAAAAATATAGGGAAAAGAAAAATAAAGAGATAAAATAAGAAAATATTTTTATTTTAATTTATTTGAAAAAGAAAGAAAATAAAAAGAGAATGTAAAATAATTTTTATTTTGATTTTTCTCTTTAAAATAGAGAGATTTGACAAAAAATATCATTATTATTAATAAAATTATTTTTTTATCTTTGATTACTATTGTAAAGTATGCAATATATTATAAAATGATATGAAAAAATGTAAATATGTAATACTATAATTTTTTTCTCTCACAATAAATTATCAAAATAAAGTAAAATATGTCTTATTTTCTTTTATTTATATTATTTCAATTTAAAGCATAATGAATAAAAATAAAAAAATAACATTAATTTGTCTTCCATAATTTCTTTTATGGAATGAAAATTTTCAAACACTACGAAAAGAAAGGAAAAGAAAGGAAAATAATAAGAGAAAATAAATTTACTTTCCTTGCTTATTTTTCCTTCCCTCCATGAAAAACTCTCAAACAAGTGTAAAGATGCCTTGTGAGAAAATAAAGTAAAAAAAAATCAAAATTTTAAGTAAATTTGTTTAAATTATTTTTTTATTGGATGAATAAGTTTTCATAATAATAGATTGCCTTATAGCATTCCACAAAAATTACCATATAAAAATATTACCTCAAAGAATATCAAAGACTATTACTTTGTTTTTTTGAGGAAAAAAGACTATTAATTTATTTCCATATGCTTTAAATATTCACATAATTTATTAAATAAAATTAAAAAATGGCTAATAATAATTTTAAATTTTTTTAGACTTTTAGCTTTAGAGGTGTATAAAATTATTGTTGAATGTTTTAAAAGTAAGTTTTAAAATTTTTTATTTAATTTAATATTTTTTATTTATTTATCTGCTTCCATATAAAAGTAGTTTTTTTTACTTAATTTAAAAATATTTTTCAGAATTGAAAAAAATTAAAAATATAATTTTTTTTTTTGTAAAATTTTTTTTCCCAAACCTAATGCAAAATAGAAAATGAAATAGAAGACCAACAGTGGACCTGCCGAGGGCCCATGCAGCTTGAAGCTCAGTTCTTCAGGTTTGCTTCTATTTCTTTCAGTTTTGTCTTGTCTAATTCTTTGCCCCACAAAAGGAATTTTTTATCCTGTCTATAATAATAATAATAATAATAATAATAATTTAGTTGCATGGAGGATGTAGAATCTTATATTTAAGTTTCTTATTTTTATTTTTAAAATTTTAATAAGTCATTGACTTTCATCTCAAATTACTTGTTCCTTCCATTTTATCACTTAAATTGATAAATTAATATTAAAATATTTAAAACTATATATTTAATGTAAAATGAAACTTAAACATCTCATTTTTTTTATGTAAATTAAATTCCTATTAACCATAAAAGAGTAATAAAGTTATCTATAAGGGTGTCGATTAGATGACATGAATTTCTTCCAATTCAATTAGAAATTTTGAGTTCGAATTTTAATACATAGCTACCTTAAAATTAATAAAAGAGTATTTTGCTTCTCTTAAAATTTTACTAGGTAAGAGCATAATTAACTTCAATTTATGGTTATAATTGATTGACTGAAGATATTTGTAGTTTAACTCCAAACTAGTAATAAAGTTACTAAAATATGAACATTTAAAAGAGTAAAGAACATAAGAGAAAGAATGAATTTGACTCTCTACATTTAGAAAGTGAATTTGGTTCTCTATTCTACATATTATTTAAAGTACAATCGACTTTCTAAGCATATTCTATTTTTTTATTGGTGTTACTTTTATATTTTTGTATAATAAAAATAATTTTTTTTTCATTTGATAAATATTAATTTACGAAGAATAAAGTAAAATGAAAAATAAAAATATAAAAAATTTATTGAATTTGTAAAATTTTTTTTACTCTTTATATTTAAAAATATTTTAAAATACATTTATTGGATACTCTAATATGCTAGTGGGACACTTTATTTGTTAGTTGAAATAAAAAATCAAACACATCTTACAAAGAAAAAGAACAACACCATGCGAGAAACCAAAAACCTGTCTTACAATAACATGTTCCCATAATATATATATAATTTTAATAAAACGAAAAATAATTAAAATATGAAAATTACAGTAAAATTTACTCTGAAAAGCAATGAAAACACCAAAACAAAATAAATTCTCCTCTCTTCTTCTACTTCAATTTGATGTAAATTTCCAAACTTTCTTCAAATTTCTTCCTTCTCAAATTCCTTCAAACAAACATAGCACAAGTGTTTTACAATGTGGAAACCAAAAACCCATGAATCCGTGACCTCTTCCCAGCTCAGGGAGCTGACCAGATATCTGGCTACCTCTTAAGGCCCAACTAAACCCAATGTGTAAAATTTAAGTTGGGTCCGATTGTTGACCCAAGAGACTAATTTGCAATTCTTATACGTTAAATTCCGGTCCATATAGTATTATAAACCAAGACTTATTATACGTGTAAAAGATGATAATAATTTTGTAAATAAATCAAATTTATATCACTATCAAACACACAGTAACTTTTTTATAAATATTCATAATCTATCATTAAATAAATGTTCATTAGTTTATTGAAAAATATTCATTAAATTAAAAAAATGCTCATTACAAATAAAATAAAAATTTATTAGTTTATTGAGAAGGTTCATTATGAATAAACTGAAAAGATTTATTACAAATAAATTAGAGGTTCATTAATTTATTGAAAAAGTTTATTAGGTCATTAAAAATGTTCATTACAAATAAAGTAAAAATTTATTAGTTTATTGAGAATATTCATTGCGAATAAACAGAGAATGTTCATTATGAATGAACTAAAAGTTTATTAGTTTATTGAATAATGTTCATCAATTCATTAAAAAAAGTTCATTACGAAAAAAGTAAAAGTTTATTAGTTTAATGAGAAAATTCATTACGATTAAACTAAAAATATGAACTAAAGATTCATTAGTTTATTGAAAAAGGTTCATTAGTTATAAAAAGTAGAGTTCATTAGTTATAAAAAGTAAAGTTCATTAGTTTATTGGAAAATGTTAATTAAAAATAAAGTAAATATTCATTAGTTTATTAATAAATATTCATTAATTTATTACTAAAACTTTTATTAGTTTATAAGTAAATGTTTATTTCTTATATTAATATAGGTTTATTTTTTTGTGTACTTAATTTAATGAATATTTTTTTATATTTTGATTTGTAAGTATGAATTTATCGAATTTTCTTCGAAAAAACTCAAAATAGAATAGAAAATTGAAACAAAATGCACCAAAAAAGTAATAAATCAAAATAAATAACATATAAAAATATTAAAAAAATACAAAATACCGTTGATTTTGTTTTAAAATAAAATGAATATTTATCGATAAATTAATAAACCTTTTACTAATAAATCTATATTAATAAATGAATATGTGTAAATTTATTTTATTTACAAAATTATTACCGTATTTATATTACTCATTCCATACGTGTTTATGTTGCAATATAAATTATGATCCACGGTATAATTTGCAATTAATTTGGGGTTCACTCACTTTTTTTATTGAAGAAATTTCACTAAACATCCCTTTTTAAATTTTTTCCCCAAAAATATAACAAAAAATTTCCTTTTTAATTTTTTTTTTTAAACTTTTTCTAATAATGTACTTCTTCTTCGATTAGAGAAAAACTTAATTTTTAGTTCTCCTCGATGATTTTTGGCATTGTAATATAACTTGTCATACTGAGAATCAGAGTGGCAATCTATGCCTCCACCGGCAATGAATTTGACAAAATTAACTTCTCATCTCACGAAATCAGAATTTTGAAGCTAGTGTGTAAAATGTTTACGAAAATTAGCTGGTCATTATAAGGTTCGATATTTCAGCAACAACGAAAGGCATAGAGTAAATTCCACTAAAATGGAGAATTGGAAAAGGGGAAATCTCCATATTCTCCACCATTTAATTGTTTATTGTTTGGAGAAGTGGAAAAAGAAGAAGTAAATAATTAATTGCTGCACAATTTACAACTTGGTGAAACGAATGTGTGGCTGCAGATTCTGACCCAACTACCATGAAAAAATCCATAATCGTGACAACAAATTTAGAAATGAATTTCTTTGGTCATTGGAATACAATTAATTAATATTTATCATTTTCATTCTATTCAATGGGATTCGAAATAATTAAAGGTGAAAAAGTATAATAGTATAAAGCCCTTAACTTTGCAATTAACATGAAATTTCCCATACCAAGTTATACCCGAGATTTTTTTAATGAATTTTCATGAAATTTGGGAGGTACTTCTTAAGTATAAGCAAGATATTTTTAAGATAATAATTGTTCTTATTTCGTTGCATGGAATGAGATCTGTAATAAGAAGTGTGAGGGCGGATTAGGTGTAAAAGATGTTAAAGTTTGGAATAAAGCTGCACTGTGCAAGCGTATTTGGTCTTTGCTTTTAGATAAGCCTTCGATTTGGGCTACATGGGTTACTGAAAATCACCTTCGCAGGCTCAGTTTTTGGGGGATCACTAAGCAATGCACTACGAGTTGGGCTTGGAGAAGTTTACTTAATATTAGAGGTGAGATCAAACAACTCTTGTGCTATAAATTGGGTAACGGAAAATCTCTCTTTCTGGTTCGACCATGACTTGAAGGTGAGAATCTATGCATGATAAATTCGGGTCTGTGTCTTTTAGTGAAGCATGAATAGCTAAGAAAGCTAGAGTTTGTGAGCTATGGAAGAAAAATAGATGGACACTTCCTGATCCGCTAAAAGAAGAAACGCTTGTTGCTTGGAATTATCTCACTGAAAAATACACTCTTTCTAGAGACTGTGAGGACTGCATTAATTGGAAGGGAAATCCCAAACGTATTTTTTCCATTAAAAATGCTTGGAATTGTTTGAGATCCCCTGTGCCAAAAGTTCCTGAGACTAAACTCATTTGGAGGAATGGTCTTATCCAAAGGCAAATCTTTATTATATGGATTGCTCTTAGGAATAGTCTTAGGACAAAAGATAGGTTGAAGAAGTGGGTGATCGCTGTGTGTTCTGCACGTTTGCAATGGAAACCTTGCATCATCTGTTCTTTTCTTGCACTATCACTGGTCGTATTTGGAACAAGGTATATCAAGCTTGTGCAATAACGCGCGTGGATAATAGATGGACAAGAGTTATTAGTTGGCTTCGTAGGAAGGCTTCTGGCAAGTCGAAGCAGTCTCACATTAGACGATCTGCGTTCGTTGCTACAGTTTATTGGATTTGGACGGCTCGAAATCGCTGTATTTTCTCTAATGTATAGATTGATGAGAATGTTATTCTTCGCCAGATTGGTTTGAGCATTCTGCTTACCTGTACAGATTCTTATAGGTCTGAGGTTCTTTCTAGTATACAACAGCTAGGCTGCACCTGAGTTTTTCAGGGTAGATCCCTGGGCAGTTGTAATTCTTTGTTCTTCTGTTTGGTTGCAATAATAGATTTTTTT
>CATIWF010112357.1:0-40436 GCA_949630135.1 Balakata baccata
CATATGCATATGCATTTTGCAACAATCATTACTTAACATTTGCATTTATATCACATTTGCATATTCAATAATTAATCACTTCATGTAAGAAAAGCCTATAACATAACCATGTATTTAAGTCATTCATCTCCTTTTGATATCATATTCATACCATAACAATCACGTAATTCATATGGCCGCAAGTCAAGTCACGTTGCATATAGCACGTAATAATCACATTATACGTAACACGTACCAAGAAATCGTTCGATAATTAAACTCACATTTTCTTTTGCTAATAAGACTCTATCTTACTGTCTTTCACTTCCTTGAGGCTCTCCAATATGCTGTGGACCTCATTGAATGTATACTTGGTCAATTCGTAGCTAAATAAACTTAAACAAATTGAAGTATGCATTTTAAGGACCACTAACTAGGATTTGGTCTAAAAGCAGTGTGACCTTCATGTGTTCATTAGCTTATAAATTTTTCTGTACTAATCCAATTTGCATGCTTCTTGTTTCTAATTAAAACTAACATGTAGAGATACTACATATCTAAATTTTAGACCAATTGGAGTTTTGTTCTGTTCTCTGCCCTGTTTTTGACCATAGGCAGTTTTGAGACACCAAATTTACTTCTTCATAACTTACAACGTGTAAGTCATATTTTTATGAAACTTTATATGCACATAGATATTTTAAAATGGAACATTTTTCATGTTGAAAACTTTCATCCATTCTGCCTCTAATGTCCTCATATGGTAGGGCAATTGGGACTGGTCAGAAACAGGGCTGCCATTCGGACCAGTCTGACTTGTGAAGGCTATAACTCACAACATACATAATATATTGAGGTGAAATTTATGCCATACTTTAGCTAAGACATATACCTATAACTTTCATATTTTGACTATTTACAGATTATGTCTATAAGGAGCTCCCAATTGGCAAAAACACTGACTGGACCTGCCTAGGACACTAAGCAAGTAGCTCAAATATGGAACAGGCATGACTCTCTTGGCTATAAATCAACATTCACCCATAATCTGGTCTTGAAATTAGGGATACAACTAGATAACACATATATCTACAACTTTCATGTTTTGAGATTCCTCAAATAATGACTCTAGAAACACAATCAAAACAGAAAGTGATTCAATTAGGTTCTTCAATGGAACCAGTTCTAGTTCGATGCCCATATCTTTTTACAGACACCAAATCATGCAAAACTATTTATATATCCATGAACCTAAGACACAAATCTACAACTTTTATGTTTTGTGTTTCTCAAAAATCAGTCTCTATCATGAAGAAAACGGAGCAACAACTGACTGTTGCCAAAACAGAATTCTAGAAGTAATATTGTCACTTTACTACCTAAACCATTATCTAACAACATTCAAATCATGATTATGAATAAAGAAAGTGATGAATAACTCACCTGAGACCAGTTATGGTTGAGTTTGAGGAAGAAAATTGGAAGAAAAATCAATAAGAGAAGAAGAAATGGCAGCTGGATGAAGAAGGGCCAATTCTGCTCTTTTATCTAAAGTTGCCGACTTACTTTTTTTTCTGTTATTATTTTTAAATAATTTAAATAAATAATAATTAATTAATTAAATTAATTATTATTATTATTATTTTCTCTAAATAATTACAAGTACTTAGTGCCAAAATACTATGTAGTCAAATTGTCTACTTTAATTTAACTATGCTAAATTTCCTTTATTTCAAATGTAATCATTTATTTAATTTTATTTTCAATATCTTGTATCCTTATTTAAATTATAACTAGACACGTACAACTTGGTCCTATTGCGATAAATCGACCCATGTCAAGTCTATCTCGTGAATACGTTCACTCCAAAATCCCTACATATGCATGTGTTTCGTGTGAAAGACATTTATAAAATGAATATGTCCAAATGAAATGTATGTGACAATGCATGTATGGACGGTCGAGGATGTTACAAAAAGTGTTACGGCCGTGACATTTTTGTCATGCCCGTGGATTTGGAAAATTCTATAGATTTCAACAACTCTTCAAGTATAAATCACACCACAATCAAACATGCATTATTCTAAGGTTTGAATAGTTACCAAACTCATCTACAACATTCAATTTATCATATTTTACATGCCTTAATCATGGTAACCATCATTCTTATACAAATTCCAAAATCATACAATATGTTTATCAATCATCAAAGTTATAATTGTCCAAACTTCACCCAACAACCATATTGAGTTCATTTAATGTCATATATGCTTTCAACTACCACAATACACATAATTAAGCACAAAGCCACTACCTTCACATCAAAATTACCATTTTCATCTCAATTCGCATAATTTATGCCATAAATGCTATGAGTTCACTTCCTAATCACATATAACCTATTATTAGCATTTAGGTTACCAAACAACTATAATTCATAAGCTCAAGCATTTAATTCACATCATTTTCGTGCCAAAATACATTTATGTCTCTTAAACACCATTTATGATGTATAAGAGGGTACCATTATTTACAAACTTCCAAAAACTCGTCTTCACCGAAAATTAAGCTCATCCACTTCCTTGGTGGTTGTCTCTAAGGTCTTGAGGACCTCCTAATACATATATCACTAATTAATACCCTTGTTTCACATAAATAGCCATAAATCAAGATTACAAACCCTAGGCTCCATGGTTCCAACCTAAGATGTGTTTTAAAGCAAGATTATTATTTCAAGATCCTTTTTTTATATTTATATCTTAACCTTTTTCTTATGAGTTCTCCCTTCTATTTCCCCCAATTTGGGTTTAACACAAACTTTTATGGATTTTTCTTTTAAAAAGTTGAGAAATCAAGCAAAACTTAAAGGATTAGGGAGGTAGAAGAAGAGTGAAGCTTACCAAAGTCCTTTTATGTTACACCCAAGGCTGGAACTCTCTTATTTTCCTTCAATCTCCACCCAATGAATATTTTCTTTGATTTTTAATGGTGATTCAACCATACTTTAAGTGATTTTGAGTGGGTTAGGGTTTGGAGAGAAAAGGAAGAGGTTTTGGGGTTTTATTAATAGTTGGGTTGGTTAAAAATGAGTTAGGGCCGAAATGAGGGAGAATAAGGGGTATTTATATCCCTTGAGTTGTTTAATTGTCACGACTGTGACACTTTAGTATCATGCTCATAACTCAGTCGCAACTCACTTCTCTCTTTTAATTTTTTCTTTCCTTTAGCTTTTAATTTTTTCTTTCCTTTAGCTTTTAAGTGTTGATTACCCTTTTAATACCCTTATTAAACCTTAATATCTTCTAGGCCCTTATGATGGGAGTGACAATTGTTGTCAATTAGGCGAGGCAAAATGCAAACAAGGTTGTTCATGCTTTGGCTAAGGCAATACAAATTATTTGCTAATCCTAGTTTATGGGATTCTCCTCCACTATATATTTCTCCTATTATGATTAATGATGTTTGAGCTCTTTTTTTTTTAAAAGGTAAAAAATATAATTGAAATAATTTATAATTTAATATTAATAATGTCATATTTTAATTGTACTATATATAATCATCGGCTGGTAAACACAGAACTCTAAATGGTGGTCTATGGAGTTTTTATAATGCTCTCTTTGCTTTTTCGGATATCAATGAGAATCAAAACATTTTAGATCTATGTTTCGAAAGTGTTAATTTTTGGGTTCAATTTCACAATTTGCCATTTGGGTGTATGGCAGAGGAGACAACAATTGAGTTGGGTAAGAGAATATAGGAAGTGATTGACATGGACAAAGCTGAATTTGGTGAGTGTATTAGTATTAGAAATGTGCTCTAAAGATTATTACCTTTAGCACTTATTATACAAATTCATTAGAGAAGTGCTAAATGTCACCACCTTTGGCACTTATTTTAAGCATTCCAAGACCACATTTCCCCATTAGTGATAATTGGTGTTTACACTATGAGACTAAGTGAAATTATTCTATTAAAAGTGCTTACAAATTGGGCATGAACCTTCAAAATTCAAGTACAGAATCAACATCTATTATTTGTTGCTGGTGGAACAAAATTTAGGGACTTCAAACTCCACCAAAGATAAGAGTTTTCATATGGAGGGTGTGTGGAAATTTGATCTCTAGGGTAGAGAATTTGAGAGCTCACCATGTTCCAGTTGATCCCTTTTGCTCAAGGTGTGGCTTTGGCAATAAATCAACAACTTATGCATTACTTAAATGTTATGCCTCAGGAAAGAATGGAGGTATTCTCCTTTTGCTCATCTAGTCAATAAATTCAATTCGCCTTATATGATTGGTAACCTGATTGTGATCTGTAAGCTTCTTGATAATGGCAACTTGAACATTAATATAAAATTTTAAAATATAATTAATTTGATGATTAATGTAATATTTTTCTTTTTATAAATTTTTAATATTGAATTTTATTTTATTTTTTTAATTTTCTATGTAATATTTTTTCATTAATAAAATGTGGTGTGATTTATTTAAAATTTTATAAATAATTTTTACAAAAATTATTAATTTTAATATTAATTAATTATACAATAAAATTTAATTTATTTAACAATAAAACTTGTAACTATTAATATTGAATATAATATATTAAAATATTAATTGAATTCCACAAACTGGACTTAATGTAATTTAAATGTTAGTAATATGGCAGTGTTGTTTGCAATCAGTCAATTACATAGATGGTAATGCTCTTATTGCCACTGCTTCCGCCAGAAATGGATGCATAACTTGCTGTCAATCATAGTCTTGAGCTAAACATCCATGGGTGAGCTCTGTTTTAATTGTTAACATTATACAATTACAACCCATATTTGGTGAAAGTGAAATGCCATTTACGTTTGTGAGAGCACTCATTCTGTTTGAATTTTTCGAAGATAGGGAAAGGCAGAATATTCCATTTGGTATAGAATAATAATTTAAGTAAAATTATCCCATATGATTTTCCAATGATGCCCAGGTTAAGCATCAGCGACGCGCTCAGCCCCATCCCCACCGTCAAGCCCACCGTGGCCTTCACCACTCCACAAAATTACGCCACCAGACTCTCTCATCTCCTCAACCTCAAGTCCTTCACTCCCTTGTGGTGCCCCACAATCATTACCGAACCCACCCCTCAAACCCTCTCCTCTGTTGCCCTCCACCTACTCCCTCACTCCATTTCTCCCGTCTCCGCCATCGTCTTTCCTTCTCGCACCGCAATCACCACTTGCTCAAACGCCATTCTCTCGCTCGCAACTCCGTTATTACCTCCGCGAGCCGACGTATTCATCATCGGCGCCCTGGGCAAAGACGCAGAATTGATAGACAATACATTTTTGCTTAATTTTTGTTCCGTCGACAGGATTAGATTAATAGTTCCTCCCACGGCGACTCCGAGCGGATTGGTCCAAGCGCTAGGCGCTGGAAGCGGTCGGCGCGTGTTATGTCTAGTTCCGAAGGTAGTGGGACTGGAAGAGCCTCCGGTTGTTCCAAATTTTCTCCGGGAACTGGAGGTGGCCGGATGGATCCCAGTTAGGGTGGATGCTTATGAGACACGGTGGTTGGGACCTATGAGCGCGGAGGAAATAGTGGAGAGGAGTGAAGAGGAGGATAATGGATTGGATGCTATGGTGTTCACAAGTAGTGCGGAGGTGGAAGGGATGCTGAAGAGTTTGGGTGAGTTTGGGTGGGACTGGCGAAGGATAAGGCTAAGATGGCCGGATTTAGTGGTGGCAGCACATGGGCCGGTGACGGCAGCAGGGGCGGAGAGGCTTGGTGTGGATGTCGATATTGTAAGCAATAGGTTTGGCAGTTTTGACGGTGTTGTGGATGCTTTACATAGTAAGTTGCGAGGTCTGGGTTCTAATTGTATGTGAATTTGCCTCCATCAACTCAATCTTTTAGTTAGTTGTAATACAAAAGCTGCCAAATTTGTATGTGAAATTGCCAATTTTATGGTCAACCCTCAGAAAAATAAAAGCTGCCAATTCTGTATTTAGCTTTTGTTTTTCTTCTATGTGAATTTGCCTCCAAACTCAATCTTTTAGTTAGTTTTAATACAAAACTAATTTCTTCTATTAGTAAAGATGAATAAAATTGCAGCTTTTATTTTTCTGAAGGGCCCTGCGTAATGCGTTTTTCTTGGCTCAAGTCTTATTCGAGCTAATCCCCATTTTGTTTCTACTTCAATTTTAGAAAATCTAATGTTGATTGGATGACAGAAAGCTAAGTGATTGTTGTGGAGAATTTTAGCTTAAGATGCTTTAAAATGTACATAAAAGTAGAAAAAATGTTGAAGCTTCACTAGCAAGAAAATGGTATTTTCTTCTTCGTTCAGCCCAGGGAGGACCATTTCCTGAATTTTCTTTTCCATTTCTTTCTTTGTTTCCCTTTCCTTTTTCTTCTTAAAGAGTTATCTTTCTTTATTTCTATTTCCTTTAACTTCTCAAACAGTTATGCAGTTCAAACTCGAAACTTCACTGCTATATTTGCCTTTTTATGCTTAATAAAAAATGAAGCAGCTATTTGTAATTATGAAAAACTCTCAATGTGGTCATGTGTATCTGTGAATCACAGCTATTTTCCTGTCTTTTTACATTGTTATTGTTACTTACCATCATTGTTAATACTACTTTACACCTTTTTCCTCTTTATTTATGATTACTCTAGAGGAATTCTCCTGGCCTGCTATTTTCCTTTTTTCTTTTTCTTTCTTGTTTTACTTAGATTACTAATCAGTATGTTTTAATATTTTCAGCAGAATTTATCTCCAAAAATAATTCACTCATTTACTATAATGCCAATAATTCTACCCCAATCATTAAACTAAAAATATTTACTAAATAATTAATTTTGTATTTTATATATTTTTTTAAAAATACAAAAACTTATATGCCTCTATATTACAGCACAACGTTTCTGGTAATTACTGCACACACAAGCTATGAACCATATCAAACACAATGGACACTGAGGTTTGCTAGTTACTTGTTATAGCTATAATGTCTACTAATCCATGTGCTGTGTACTTATCTAGCTTGATGCTTCTGTTATTTTCTCTGTGACTTGAACCCTGATAAAAGCTTTAGTGCATCTTCTATCGAAGGCCGATCAGCTGGTCTACTTCTTGTGCAAAGCAAAGCAACTTCAAGAACCAGTTTAATCTCCTCTCGAATCGATTCAGAAAAAGAACCAGCTTCACTGTCGGTATAAATTTCTCTCAAGAGTACATCCTTAGCCTTGCTCTGTATGCTTCTTCCGGCATTCACAAGTCTACCATTAGTCAAGATTTCCAAAATAATCTCTCCAAAGCTGTATATATCCATGTGGAGCACCTCTTTTATGCTGCTATTGGATTCACCTGTTCAAATAATATCAGTCATGCTTACAATTATTACAACGAGTCAATAAGTTTCTCTTTGTCAGAACAGCAAACCAAGATTGATAACTTTGTCAGGAATAATCACAAAGGAATATAAACTGTAGCTCTCTTTTTATGTGTATTAAGAATATTGACTGCAATGGTCTGTGTTGTGAGGCAAACAATGACTTTCTTGGTTGGACCTTTTATATTTGGGCCAGAAAGTTCTATCAATTGTCTCCTTATTTGGTTTTTGTAAATTGCTATAACTTTAGTTAATCTATGTCTGGTTGATGGAAAGTAGGCTTCTGAAAGCAAATTGATTCTAATTTCTAAAATTGGAATCTATAGATAATCCAAAGCATTCAACACATGCATATGCTATAGAATATATTTTAAGGAATACCTGTTCCTTTCATGGAAATTGTTGCTGGAGATGAGCCTTTGGCCATTTCTGCAATGTACATGATACCAAATTCAGCCAAATGAGGTTCCATATTCTCATCAAACACTATGTTAGTTGACTTCAAATCTCCGTGGGGAATTGCTGGATAACAGTTATGATGAAGGAAGCAAAGGCCCCTTGCTATGCTAATCACAAGTTTGTGCTTGGCTGCCCAATCCCTCTTCACATTGATTTTCTCAGCCAAATTCCCATTAGGCAAGTAATCATACAAGAGGTAAACTAGTTGCTTGTTATGGCAAAATCCCAGTAATCTAATCAAATTTTTGTGCCTTGCATTCCCCATTCGGGATATGAATTCTGTCACCATCTTCATTCTTTTTGCTTCAAATTTGATCTTTTTCACAGAAACTGTTATTCCGGTAGGCAGAACTGCTTTGCAAACTGAAGCTGATAGTGGTGGAACTGCTTCACTTGATTCTGAGGGACTAAAGCTTCTCAAAACATCGTTTGCTGTGAATCGAGGGAGTCCATTGAAGGAGACCATTTTCCATTGACCTTTACTGCCTCTTCTGATATAAATTATCCCCCAAGCTGATGCCACAATGAACATAACCACCCCTGCACACAGCAGAAGAACCCACGTAAGCTTTATTGTGCCTTTGCTGCTAAATATGGGCATTGAAGCATGACAAGATGGCAAGGGTGCTCCACACAACTTGTCATTTCCTGCAAATGCACTGCTGCCCATCAATCTAAACAACTTATTGGAGGGAATCGATCCAGAGATATTGTTGAAGGACACATTCAGTAGTACTAAACTTGAAGAGTCAGCAAACTTCACTGGAAATGGACCACTGAAATTATTATTTGACAAGTCAATGAAACTTAGAGCTGGAAGAGTAGCAAGCTCCTCAAGTATATTGCCTTCAAATTTATTGTTAGCTATATCCAAATTCGCAAGAGCCTGGCAATTAGAAATACTTGCTGGCAGACTGCCAGCTAGATTGTTTGTGTCTAATTCAATGACAGAAACAGATTTGCAGGAGTGGAAAGGTGGAAGATTGCCAGAAATGTTACAAGCGGAAGCTGAAAATTTTTGAAGATGCGGCAGAGACCATGTCTCTGTTGGGATCAAACCTCCAAGACCTGGATTATTGGAGATGTTGAAGTACTGAAGTTTGGAAGATAGAATAATATCTCTAGGAATTCCACCAGTAAACTTGTTCCTAGAGAGGTCCACATATGTGACATCAGGTAAATGGTTGAATTTCAGAGGTATTTCAGCAGAGAATGAATTGTCTTCAATTCGAAGACGAACAAGGGAAGAACAGTTGGAAATGGAAGGAGAAAGGCTACCAGTAAAATTATTGGAAAAAATTATCAACTTGAATAAGACACCTCCTGCACAAATATCCGGTGGAATGCTACCCACTAAATTATTGGTGGAAACATCCACCCATTTGAGCTTTGAATTCCTGCCTAAATTCTCAGGAAGTGACCCAGAAAAGAAATTGTTCCAAATCAGGAGAGTATCAAGTGATGGAAGCTTTGCAATGCCTTGTGGGACAGTGCCATTCATTTCATTGTACATAAGACTCAGCAGCCTAAGGTTCTTCAAGTCTGCAAAACTCTCTGGTATTGGCCCAGAAAGTAGATTATCAGAAAGATCCAAGCTAGTAAGAGGCAAGATTTTGCCCAACTCCCATGGGACCAATCCAGTGAGCTGATTTCTGAAGAGGAATAGTGACTGAAGCTTGGTGAGATTAGAGAGTTGCTTTGGTATTGATCCAGATAAACTTGCTCCAGCTATATCAAGATATTGAAGCTCACTCATGTTACCTAATTGCAATGGGATACTTCCGTCATAGGAATTGTATCCAATCTCCATGTGGGTCACTTTCTTTAGTCTGCCTAATTCTGGCGGTATCTTACCACCGATGAGATTACCTGCCAGGTGAATAAACTCCAGGCTCTTGAAAGAACCATATTCAGGTGGGATTGGTCCATGAAAATAACTCCCAGCAAGATTGAGAATCTTGAGATATTGAAGTTGGGAAATTTCAACAGGCAGTGGCCCTGAGAAACTGTTACTAAAAGCATCAAGTACAACAAGGTTTCCAAGACTGGAAATCCCACCCGGAAATTGCCCAGAAAAATTGTTTCTGCTAACATCTAAGCTTCTTAGATTAGTGAGGTCAAAAATTTCAACAGGAAGTTGCCCAGAGAAGGAGTTGTAACTTAGATTGAGATCAACAAGCTCAGTGAAGACACCAAAATGCTTACCTGGTAATGCACCACCAAGATTCTTCAGAGAGAGGTCAAGAGCAATAACAACAGTGGAATTCTTATTGCATTTAACACCAGACCAAGAACAAGCGTGGATTTTGATTGATGGGTTTTTACCAGTAGGCAATAACCAGTCAGATAAACTGTTATCATTATCAATAAGCTCAGATTTTAAGCTCAAAAGGGCTTCAGAGTAAGGATCCGTAGCTAAAACAGCAGCAAATAAAATCAAGGCCAAGAAAACCTTCATGTACAATAAATAAAATATCATCTCCATTGGAACTCGCAGCAGAGGAAGAAGGGAGGACAAATATGGAGACAAACACAGAAAGGAAAATAAGTGTCAGAATTAAGAAATCAGGTAAGCACTGTAATTTTGTTGGAGGAGAGGTGCATGGGGACTAGAGAAAGAGTAGTACATAAAAGGGAATGAGCCATTGGGATTAGTTGATTGAGAATATTATTGATTTGCTTTCGGAGGCAGCAATGGGACCTTTGGGTCATAGTTTATTTGGATGATGTTTGCCACTTAAGAATTTTTGCTTTTCAACTTGAGCCATCTTTTTCTTTCCTTTTATATATATATATATATATATATATGGGACATAAACCTAATAATCCATGTCCATGTTATTTTATTTTGGAAAATAAAGTTTCTAACATATCATATTCTGTATGGATGATTTTGTGCAAAATATTGGATTAGGAAAAAAGTCATCATTATTTTAAAGGAGTAGAATATAATTAACAATTAATGAAGGCATACAATTACTAGCTAATTATCGTGATAGCTTCTGCTATGAATTGTATTTTAATTTAATGAAATAATTAAAAGTATAAGTTTTTAAAATTAAAATCCAAAAAAGCAGTTTAAGCTGTCATATTATCCATGGAAGTGATTTATCATATACCAAAGTATGTTTCTCAAATAAATTTTGCATAAATTTTCAGTTTCATTGCTAAAAGGGTTGTTGATATTTATTTCAAAATTCTAATTTGGTTTTAAGGGATTTCAAGTGATATTTTAAGAGAGGAGCGATTATGAAAATTGAACAATTCCTTGAAATGATAATGGCATGTGCAGAAGATACGGATAAGTTTAGATAGCCGTTATAAAAGCAAAACCCTTTTTTTAAGGAAAAAAAAAAGTCTAATAATTCATTGTTATAATTAGCTAATATGAAGTGAGATTGTTGTTGGGTGTAAAAAAAATGTATTCAATTTTTTTAATTTAATTATTTTTTTATTTTTTATGAGAAATATCTGTTTATATATATTTTTTAAGAATTAATTCAAAAAATTAAAAAAATATTTTTTAAAAAAATATATATTTTTTTTCAAATGCCAATATCAAACATGGACTAAGTCTCTTGTTTCGAGGTTGAGATGCAAATTTAATAATTAAAATTAACCAAATTATTATATAGAATATAATCAAACATTTTCAAATACTACCAAATTAATATATAGAATGTGTGCAAAATAAGCTGACAAGAGAAATACACAATTTTCAGAAGTATTTATGAATCTGTATATATTAATAGAGCAGCTGTTCAAAATGGTCCAACAGATTTTTGTTTGGATTTGGAAACAGCTACATAAAGATTTTCCTATTTTTAAGTTTTGGGAGCAAAAGGCTATTGTCCTTCTTTTTGTTAAGGCAAAGTCTGGTATTTTTTAATTTTTAATTTAGTACTTCGATTATTCTGATTAATTTAAAATGTATTGGTAGGATTTTTAATAGATACAGAATATTTTTCAAATAATTTTAAGTAATTAAATAGTCAGAGTTCGAATTTAAAAACTCTAATTAAATTGAAATAGTATGGTAACATCTCATCTGTTCTTTTTTCTAAGTTTATCTTGCTTGATAACTCAAAAACTTTTGGCCATAACATTAATTTTATTTTTATATAATAGAGCATTATTCTTCATTGAAGGGCTGGAAATGGAAGCAAAAAATAAATGCCCTATATATTTTTTATATGATTATTTATTTAAGAATGGGAAAAAGTGCAAAAAATAATCACGAGAGGAAGAGGGTCCTCTGCTTACTGCTTTCTTGCAGTTGCAGATAGCGCGTGAGTAAAATAAGTGTGGAAGCAAGTCATCGCTTGTCATAATTAATAGGCTGTAAAATCTGCTTTCAAGTTCAACTAAATCAATGAAAAATGTTATCAATATTTTCTGAGATAATTGCAAAAAAAAATATATATATAATAAACTGAATTTTTAATATTATATCAAAATTAAATTATATTTTATATTTTTTTATTTAAATAATAACTTTTAAAATTTTATCAATTTATAAATTCCAACAAAACTCTGCTGATATGATATAAAATTTAGGCCAAAACAAAATTGACATAACATAAAATTCAGGTGAAAACAAAAAAAAAATTGTGCTGATTAATATGCTAATTAGAAAAAATGAGTTATCTTATAAAATTTAAAATGTCATCATTTTTTTTCTTAAAATTTTAAAACTTAAATATCTTTTTCAATTTAAAAAATAATACATGAAGTTGTTGTGTTTAAGAGTTGTTTAGTCAATAGAGTAAGGAGAAAGAAGTCAGAAAGATTAAAAACAATAACATTTTAAAATTTCTAAAATGATTCAGCTTTCTAATCAGCACAGTTATTTTAATTTGGCTTGAATTTTATGTTATATCAACAAAGTTTTGTTGGAATTCATAAATTGATAAAATTTTAAAAATTTGTATATTTAAATAAAAAAAATAGAAAATACAATTTAATTTTGATTTAATTTTAAAAGTTCAAATTTTTTTTTTTACAATTATCCCATATTTTCCGATACACTTTATATTATTTACTTTTAATATAAAAAAGATATATATCCTTTTACTTATAAATGACTATTACTTTTATAATAAAAGGTTAATTTTTTATATATAAAAAATATGATTTTTTTGCATTAAAAATATACAGTGAAAGTGCATAAATATTCATCTTTTTTTAATATCATGTAACACATAGATGTTTGCCTTTGTTTTTTGATTTTTTTTAAGCTTAATTCATAAATGTAGTCTTACACACCTTAAATTTGAAACTCGTTTATTATATGTTACGAAATATATTAGGTATGATATATTTGATGAATTAATAGTTGATTTTCTTTGCATATTTGTAAATTTATAGGCAGCTAATTGATAGGTTTGCTTAGTTAGATCCTCCTCTAAGTATATAAATACCTTTTACTTCTTGAAATAAAGTCATCAAAAAATATTTGAAGTTGTAAAAAATGTAACATTCTTATTCCTATAGATTCTTATTAGATTTGTAAAAAAAAAAAAAACATAATATTCATATGTGTTGCCTGTTATAATTAGGTCTCAATTAATAAGGCCTGCTGCTTTAATGTTTTTAATTTCATGTAATATGTGGAGTATTTCTTATGCCGCAGATATTTTAAGGTTAAATATACATAAAATTCAATTGTCGAGTTTTTCTTTCACATTAGGGCTTGAACACAGTAACAGAGTCATAAATCTAAGTTAGATGTACAGAATAATATTTATAATATTCTTTAAGGGAGTAAATATTAAAAAAATATATAAATATATATACTATTATATATATATTTTAATAAATTAAAGTGGATCTTGTACTTTCAATGCGGCTCCGTTATGGCTTAAACATCATAAAACTATTGATAAATTCAATAATAATAATCTTATAATTTTTGAAAATTATTTTTGGAAAAAAATAGCTAAATAAATATTTTTTTTTCAAAATTATATTTGAATATAATATTATATAAAAATATGAAAAATCAAGTTAATTAAATAAAAAAATTATAATTTTTTTTTACCCTCCACGTCAATTCCAAACATTCCCTAAAATACAGTTAACGCGTTTTAGACAAATTTAAATATCTTCAAAATAAATTGAAGAATGTATTTATATATTATGCCAGTTTCCTTCTAAGAATATTACTTTTCATTTAATTATGTTGGAGAATATTGTGTGTATATATATATATATATTGTCAATGGACAGGATATAAATACAACGTATTAAATCATAATTATAAAATGGTCATGATTTGGGAATATCATTCAAAATCTAATTATGCAAACTAAGAATTTTTCTGCTTTTGGAGGAACCTAAAAATTGGACTTTTGCCGATTTTCCTTTTCTTTTTTTACCTATAGTTGTACTTATTGCAATCACACATTGAATATGATGCTGTTTGGTAACCATAATATAAATTATAATCTACTTTAACCAAAATTTTAAGCTATTTTAACTAATAATTCCTGTTTAATAAAATAGATTATTTAAAAAAAATTAAATTATAATCTCTTAAAAAATACTATTTTAAATAAATTTAAGTATTTAATGTGTTATTTTTTAATAAAACGATATCGAATAGATTATTTTAATAAAATTCAAGTGTTTAATAATTTAATTAAAAAAGTATGGGATGTCAAATGATTTTTTAGAACATTTTTAAACATAAAATTTATGCATTATACATACTAAAATTTATCTCTATTAAATTTAACACCATTGTAGACTAGAGTAGTAAAAGGAAGAAAATGTGATAAAGGGAGTTCAAAGAAATTGCCAATGGAATTTGGCTTGCAAGAGAGGTTATTGAAAAGGGATGGAGCAGCTACCGCAAATTATATTATGGATCCATGTTGATATTGCACCATGGATCTACACATGCGAACACTCATCACACTCGCACTATCTTATTCTGTTCACATACTTATTATGCTGGTAGACTAGGATTGGTAATAAGGTAGAAAATTTCTGTTCTTTTTAGGAATTTGTCCCGAACAAAGCAGAGATTCTCCAATTTATCTTCCCATAGAGACGAGAATAGGGAGAATTCATTTCTTGTTGAGTGGGGTAAGACAGGAATGGAAAGTATACTCCTTATCTTAGCTATGTGGAAACTCAATAATTATATTTTATAATTATATATACATATGTATAATTATTTATACTTAATATTTATGTGTTTAAATATTTAATAATTTAAATTTTTAATATTATATTGTGTATATTTTACATATGAACTATATTTTTTTATTAAAATATTTGTATTATATTAAATTTATGTGCTAATTTAAATTATATTAATAAATTAAATATATATTTAATTAATTTACTCAGCAGAATTATAAATTTATTTATAATTAATATGGACACTATAGTCATCTTCATGAAGTCTAATTTATGAATTTTTTTTTTAAATTTGGAAACTTTTAAATTATGCATGGATGTTTATGAATTATCGATGATATTTATATATATTATCTGTACTTGTTTTAATTTGTGAATTTTTACATTTATATAACAATAATTTTGTTAAGTACTATCATATTTTATGCATACTAAATTAGTTATTATATTATGTAAAATTGTAGTATTAATATATTAATTTTTAATTTTACAAAAAAAAATTTAGCAGGAATGGAGACGAGGACAATTTTGTCCCTGTTAATATAGTAGAAAAGGGGATTTCCTGTTACAACGAGAATGTGAATGGGGATCATACTCTCTGTCCCCGTCCTGCCATGTTGCCAAGCCTACTCATAGTGAGTGCTTGATCTCATCCATCATGTCCACATACTCATCACGCTCGTGGGAGAACATCACGCTTGTGCTAGCTCATGTAAAACATAATACTGATAGTGTCGTGTTGTTTTTCCTTTCATTGCACTCATGCATAGGTGTAGCGACTGTGCTGGTTTTCCATTTATCACGCACATGCACAGCTGTAGTGCATGTGCATGTGCTACTTCTCCCTTCATCCACACATCGCACAATGAACCTGCAAGATTATATACGATGAACCTACTTGTTCTAAATGATGAATTTGCTTGTTCTAAATGAAGAACCTGCGTCCATGCATCACATATCACGCTCATGCTTGATCTCATCACACTTGTGCTACCTCATCATGAGCGTGACACTTATCTATATATTTGTAACTTCTGAACAATGAACTACAAGTTTATAAATGATGAATCTAAATGTTCTAAATAATGAACTTGCATGTTAAAAACAATGAGCTGCAAGTTTATAAATAATGAACCTAAATGTTCTAAACAATGAACTTATGCCCATACATCACATATTCATCACGCTCATACGAGAGCATCACGCTCGAGATGCAGTGCTTGATCTTGTCACACTCATGCTAGCTCATCACAAGCGTAATATTGACATTCTGCATTCTACACGCATAGGTCCATAATGCAAGATGAACCCAAGTCTTTGATATAACAATCTAGAAGTAATGACATAGAGTAGCACCTTTTCTCAAACTATTTACTTAAATACCATTGCTTTATTCTTTGTATTAAATTATCCATTGATATTTTGCATTTTCTCATAAAATAGCTTTTATTTTAAAATCAATTATATTGAAAGGATCTCTACAATTTTGCTTCCTCAATTCGCTCAATCTGCAGTTTCCTTCTTTGGATATAACTTCTTTATATTTTTCTTTCCATTGTCATTTAATTTTTGTGATTTAGAGTTTTTATTGAATTTCTGCAGTTTCCTTTTTTGCACTTATTTTATAAAAATTTGTTCACACAATCTTTTCACCATTCAAGCCGATCAGATTTGATGGAGAAGTGGCCAACTCTATTGCCGGCAGACCATAAGCTAGACATGAAAAAGGTGTACCTAATGCTATCGGTGAAGAGAGGAAGCAAGGCATGTTCTTTCGATTTTAAGTTCACAATCTTTTCTTTCTTCAATACAATGAACTAAGGGGAAAGAAAATTGTGTTGTTTTCTTACTTAAACACCAATCTAGAATGTTGTTCAGTTACATCATTTTTCTACTTTTTCTTTCACTTTCTTATGAATGTTAAGCACAGTCAAATGCTTTTTCCTCTTGATATATATAACCATTATCTATAAAGAGGTCTTAAGAATACTGAAATGTTGAAGCTCAGAGATATATAGGTGGTTGAAGGAGGATGAGAGAATAATACGGTGAAAATCGGAGTTTAAAAAATTTTAATTATGCTACAAAGTAATGGCTATTAGCAAGTGTTCAGGTGTAAATTTTAAAATAAATTTGGTCACTATTTCTCTCCCTTGTCTAAGAGTAAAGAAAGACAATGGTAGACTGGAAAAAACTTATCTTTGTAATCGAAGAATTGGGTGTGACTACATTGAATATAACAGATATGACCTTAAAAAATTTTTGGTTTCATTATTGAAAATAATTAACATTTGTGTAGGATTTAGTATCAGATAGTATTCATATAACTTTCATATAACATGCTTGGTGTGACAGAATTAAATTAAATTATACGATGTGTAGGATTTAATATTATATATCATAAATATAATCTAATATAATCTTCAGATAACATACAAACAAATTAGTCAATATTTGACATTTAAATATTCAATACAAGAACAACATATTTCTTTGTTTTTTTAAACGTACTCCACAAATGTTACAAAATATTGTATTTTCTCGATATTGAATCAATAAATTATTAAAACACATCTTTATGTTCATTTGATGTTACAAAATTTAGTTTCATCATTAAAAATAAAATAAATTTGTGCAGAATTTCATATCATATAATACTAATATAACCTGTATATAACAAACATATAACTTAATCTGTGTGAACGAAAATTATTCATTATTAATATTAATTATGAATAACTTTTATTTATATATAACCAGTATATAGCAAAGAAATGACAAATAAACTTATTCTAAATTATTTTAAATAAATTCAAATAATTAATCATTCATTAATTTTAAAAATTTAAATTAATATCTTAAATTAAGCAATTATTAATTACATTAAAAAAAATACAAACAAATATTATGAGAAAACAAAAACTTTGAAATAGAAAGAATAACTGCATTTTATATTACAGTTATAACGGTAATTATATACAGGGATTTGCGAAAAAAACTCAACAATCTAAACACTGACCGTGTGGACTTGAGTGCGGGCCCGGAGCAAACACATCTTTTTAGGAAAATAAACAATTTCTTACTTTCTTTTAACTTTTAAACGAATGGGATACCCTTTTATAATAAAAAAGATTATGGTTTCAAATCTTCTATGCTTATGCATGAATGCTTGATTTGATATCTTAAATCTAATTTATTTTAATCATTATACATATATTTTTTTTTAAAATATCAATTTCCATTTTCTTTTTTTAATTGAGGTCCTCTTCTTTTTTTATGTGTAGGGCATGATTACGGGCAAAAAGACCATTATACACTTGAATAATAGTTTGGTGGTGCAGAAACTAATGTGCAAAACGCACACTCGTTTATAAAGCAATAGCAATGCATAATAATGCAAGAAACACTTCGAAAGAGAGAAGGAGAGTGGGTGGAGTTAGTAAAGTAATTGAATGAAAGGGACTCTCCCATTTTCTTTTCAATTGTTATATATATGAGAGAGAGAGAGAGAGAAATGGGTTTATGCTCAATTGAAAAATCCAATACATGAACATTTCTATGAAAATAAAGAAGGAAAAAGTAAAAGTTATGTGTTTTCCAGTATCACTCAATGCAAGTTTCAAATGACATCTGCAAGCTGAATTTACTATGGCCGTTAAACTAACAGCAACTGAGGTAAAACAAATCGGCATTACCAAAAGGCAGTCAGTAGATGAAACTAAATGATTACAGCGGCTAAACCTATAGAAAAAAAAAAGTAACAATACCAAAGAAAAAGGCTACATACAGCCTTTCATTGCAAAAAGGAGAATACCACCCTATTGAGTATTGACTGTTGCCTAACGGTCATAGATAATGGCAATAAAATAATAATATTTGAACGTGGACTTTGAATTAAAATATTTTCTTATTCGGTTCATTTATCTAATCCAAGCATCAAATGACAAAATGAGAGTTCAAAACAAATTCAAGTTTGGTCATGTCACAATATAGGAAAGGCTAGTAACCCATTCTTTTATCTTTGGTTTGTGTATGTAAGAGTAATTTACATATCACTAAATATTGAAAGATATCAATATATTATGATCTAATATCCCTGAATGAATAGCAAAAACTGGACATATGATGCCTTAGTAATAGAATTGATCATGGAGAATAAGATGAATAAAGAATGTTGACAAATGAAAAAAGACTACACCTCCAATGGTACAGCAGATTCAGGTCTTATACGACTTAGCCGAATATATTCAGATAACTCTGGGGCTTTTTACCTAAATAAAAAAAAAAAAAAATTACCATGAGTTGAAGACAAAAATATTTTCCGGGAAATGTCGATTTTTACCGGGTAGGACTGAAGTAGAGTTAGACTCAGAAAAAATCTCTACTCAAAATAGCGATGTATGAGATTGAGAAAAAGCCCAGTTGCACTAGCGATTATACATCGGAATACGCAATTTATGCAGATGGTTGGGCTAGGTGGCCAGGTTAAACTGGCACACCTAAAATTGCTGCTCAAACCAACTATTTTGGGTGGCAGTGAATGTGTGGAAGGCATCTTTACACTTGGTGACATTTTCAAATTCTTGCTTTTATTTTAATAATATTTTTAATATTATAGGAATAATTTAATTTATTATTATTTTAGTTATTTTATTATTATTTAAATTTGATTTCTATATTTTATATTATTTTATATAATATAAATATTTGAATTATTTTATTTTATTAATTTTGTTACTTATTAAGTTAATGTCAGCTTGCTTGACTTCTACGTTGGACCGGCCATGGTAAACTAATGTCAGTTTCATCATGAATTGTAGCATCTAAAAATGGTGGTATAGACTGTGAAGATTGTGGCGGAGGCATTACAACAAGCCTTTGTTATTGCTCACCTTTGATTCCAAAGGTTTAGTGCAAGATTTGTGTTTACTATCTGTTCTAGTTGTCAAACATTATTCATTCACAAGGACTCGAAAAAATATTCTCGATTATGAGCTTGCAATTAATTGCATCCGTAAGGAGAATAACCAAATGTTATTTTTTAAATGTAGATTCTATATGTTGGAAAATGCTAAAGAGCATGTAGCCGCAATTAGTAGAGAACTTACTGAAATAGAGGTGAGCAACAACCGGTTAAAACAGGACATATCAGAGAATATTGAAATTCTTTTTTGCTTTTATTAATATTGGATTTTATGTTAATTTCATTGCGACATAATTTTTAATTAAAATTTGTGTTGAAAAGGAATATCACTTTAAAAAAATAAGGTAATAAAAATGTTGTCAATAATTTTTATAACATTCTAACACTGATTTAATTATAATATAGTTAATTATTAATTACATTAATTAATCAAGATATTTATTTTTTAAGAAAAATTAACAAAATCCGTTTAAGTAATTATTTAATTATAAAATAATTAATTATTACTAATAAAAATTAATTAAAATAGCTGAATATTAAAAAAAAGTAATTAGCTATTTTATAATAAATTTTTAATTATTTATTTCATTATAGTAATAATGTATTTATTATGGTATAAGATGATAGATAAAACTGTAAATATACAAATTATTTTCTCACCTTATTTTTCCCTTCTCTTGTGAAAGTTAATTAACTTAATAAGTAACAAAATTAATAAAATAAAATAATTTAAATATTTAACATTTTAATAAAAAAGATTTTATATAATATTTATATTATATAAAATAACATAAAATATAAAAATCAAATTTAAATAATATTAAAATAACTAAAATAATAATATAATAAATTATTCCTATAATATTAAAAATATTATTAATTAAAACTATTATTAAAATAAAAGCAAGAATTTGAAAATGTCTCTCAATGTAATGATGCCTTCCACACGTTCACCGCCACCCAAAATCATTGGTATGAGCAGCAATTTTAGGTGTGCCACTTTAATTGTGCCGCCTAGCCCTGCCATCTGGACAAGTTGCGTATTCCGATATATAATTGCTAGTGTAACTAGCGATTTTTTGTTGTTGGTATATTTAGGTAAAAAGCTCGTAACTCTGCCTCTTCTTTTGCCTGTACATGCAGCTGCAATTAGTTAGTTGTTTACTTTATATTTTTATTTTATTTTACTATCAGAGTAAATGTGGGGAGCTTGGTTGCATAAGTTATAAGTTGTCAACAGATAATGCAAATGAATTCTATGGCCCTAACACTTCAAAATCAACACCTATAGTTTAAACTTTAAGTACCACAATCACAATAATCAACACCTATAGGATTCTAGGCAAAGCAACAAGTTGCTGCTGTGAGTTATTAAATTCTCAAATAACCTACAATTTCAAAACAATACCAGAAGAAAAGCATCAGTATGGAGAGAAGCGGCAAGAGATGCAGCAGAAGTCATAGTTACATAGCCATTCATGATTTAAGCGCAACCATCACAAGTCTATAGCAGAAGGAAACATGTAGGACAAATAGATGTAACGATAAACAAACCTCTATTAAAATAGCAAGATCAACAACTAAGCTTGTGACATATCCAAGGACAAGGCCAATGACACTTCTTGCTACAGAGGATGATCCAATATCTACATCAATCTGCATTATAGAGGTTTTGGTAGCAGTTTAGTAAATTAAATTAAACATAATTGGTAAAAATCAGCACAAACAACAAATGTGCTGAAATCTTACTTCTCAGCAAGAACAAGTACAACAATCTGAATCATTGGTGCAATTTATCAATCAATGAGATTAGTCCAAGAAAATCCCAGTCATGTCACTTAAAAATCAGCCTATTTTGCTCCACATTTCAGAAGTGAAATTTTGAAACTGATGTCACTTAAAAATCCCATCCATATAACTTAAAGAAGCAATAAATTTTAGCAAATATACTTTCTTAAATATGTAGGAAATTTCCTTCCTTATCCAGCAAATATTCTTTCCCTATATTTAAGTATTATTTTCCCAATTTTTGTAGAATAATGTTTAATGTAAATTGATTTTCTGTTATTTAGGGAAGTTACCTAGTTTAGTTTCTCTGTTCAATGTTCGTATATATACTCTTGTAATTTGATAATCAAACAATTGAAATAGAAGTTCAAATTCTGTCATGGTATCAGAGCTTAAGGCTCTATTTATGGGTTTTTGTGCAACTTTAATTGCTGCAATTTTTCTACCATTTTTTGCTTGTCTTTGCAGCATTTATTGCTGCATTTTCCTATTACTTTCTCTCTCATTTCGCAGCCTTCACTGATGCACTTTCTGGTTATTTTCTAATCACTTTGCTGCCATAATCAGATTCATCACAGTCACAGCTTTCATCATGACATACTTTATTGTAACTGCCTTCTCTCTTTGTGTTTCATCACGCTATCAATCTCAAACATTTCTAGTCAAAGAGGAGGATTTACAATGAAAAATGAACTTTCTGTTTTTTGGTTGAAATATATAAGGACGACAGAGTAGATGTTTCTATCAAATAATTTTCCTCAAGAACCAATTGCTCCGTTGTTTCAATTGGGAGCTAATTAATAATTCTGTTTCAAAGGCCACACATGAAGAATCATCCTATTTATTTGATGATTCTTAATTGTTTATTTGACCAACGAGTCAACAATCAAATGTTACATAAAAATGGCATGTGTATTTATTTTCATAATTAAGGGTAACTATGCCTTAAAATAAGAACATAAGAGGCAAAATTGAGAAATGTAGTAAAGTTTAAACGCAAATTGCACCTTCCCCTTTAGTTTCCCTTTTCAATGTGTGTGTGTATACACTCTTGTAAATTGATTAATATACGATTAAAAATATAATTTTAACTCTGTTCAAACAATTTGTGTCGAAAGGAAACCCCTAGCAAGCATGCTTGGGGAAGAGAATAATGGAATAATATATTACCTCCAAAAAATTATCTTGTCCAAGGTAGTTGCAGGTTACAGCTTTCCCCAAAAGGCAAGCCTTTGTCCCAACTGCACGCTTGACCATCCAATAGCCCTAACAACATTAAATAGAAAATGAGTTCCCACACCATCAAAGGAAAAATGGGGACAACCATTGACATATTCCATAATCATCATAGTGGAAAGTGTATGATTCCTCAATGATACTTGGAATAAGTTTAAATCTCGAAACACATCTGTCCCATCAATAAATCTACCCAACAGAGAACTATTATATACTGGCCTTTCCGAGGCATAGTAAAGTATCAAACTGTAGTTTGGTTTTGCTGGAATTTGGAAAAGAAATATGACATACATATTCTTCTTTAGGAAGCGGAAAAAACTTATAAGACTAAAGAATATTTAAGACTAGTATGTAATTCTCATATAAAATAATTCTAATATTCTCTTTTATCATATTCATCCAATACATTTAAATTTTATTTTTTATTTTATATTTAAATTTTTTATTAAAGTTATATTCAGTTAAATTTTCTAGTTAGCATAAACCTTGCTTGCATGTGAGACACTTGCTCACCATTTAATTAATTTTCCATTTAAACCAGGTTTTCATTCTTCCTTTCTTTTCTTTAGTTGACCGAAGTTTTCAAAGATCCAGAAAAGGCTCTCCATTCTTCTTCTACTTTTTCAACTGAGACCTTCACTCAACATCCTACTCATTTTTCTTCTTAAATTCCAACCATTAAACCACTACTTACCAGAAATTAGTCAAATCTTGGAAAAAAAGTGTCTTCTCCATAATCTAGTGTTGACAGTGAGGTTTTAAGGAAGAAGGGCTTGAAGGTGGGGCAATGGTATGGCGGCAAACTGCGGTAGAGATGGGGTCAAAGGCGGCTAGACATGGGGCAATGGCGTGGAGATGGAGCTGAGTACGGCGTCGTGGAGGCTTGGGTGATCAACTGCAATTGTTGAAGGAATGATATGGTGTTGTTACGGTTGTGAGCAAGGAAAAAACAACACAAACCGACGTCGTTTTTTTGGAAGGTTATTTTGGTCAGCTTACTGTAGCAACTGCAGCGAAGCAAATTGCGTTTTAATGTATAAAAATAGATATCCAATTAACTATACCAGTCTAATTAAATCATCAGCAAACTAATGAATCCAGTATATTTTTTTCCCCATCATTTCCCTTAAAAAAAAAAAAAAAGCAACAACAACTATCAAATTGAGGGATATTGAAGAGCATTCATCTGCATAACTGGAGATTAACAACAAGGATAAATGGGAGCTTCTTCCCGGCCTCTGTCTAAAATTATTGTACAGTTAATTAATAAACAACTTCTCAATGTACATGTTAGGAGATATTTTACAACTAGGTTTCCTATTTAGAGTGATTTGTGTAATTAAGGGTAGGTAGGATTTATTTCCTATTGTACAAGTCTTAGGGCTGTATAAATATGGGGCTAATTCTATCAATAAAATCATCAAATTCTTTCAATTCTTTGATGTTTACCTGGTATCAGAGCCTAGTTTTAAAATTTCTAACATTAGTTTCTTGTTCTAAGTTTATTTTCGAATCTATCATGGACAATAGAGTATTCAACTTTTTGGGTTACCTTATTCGAGTGGCATCTAGAGAATTCGGTGCTACCATTTGTAATTTTTTGCTATTTGGCTACTACCAATCCTATTTTTTAGTGTGTTGGTTGTTGGAATTTTCTATCTGGCTGGTTTTACATAGGTACGGTGTAAGATCTTTTGTATTATATGTTTTGTTTTTTCACTCTTTCAATGTTCAAAATAATTTCTTGGAAGTTGATTGATTATTTTTGTCCAACTACAGAGAAGTTTGTCATAATATATGTCGATGAATACGCTAAGTATCAAAATTTTCTAAAATCTCAGCCTAGTCAGCTTACTCCTGTCACTACCTTTGTCGAATCAGGTAAATCCAATACATGTCTTATGTCTTCTTCTTTTAAATGAGTTATTGATTTTGGTGCCACATGCCACATAACAGGTAATTCTAGTTTATTTTCTATCTTTTAGAAACACATATCTAACTCCATCATTACTTTAGCAGATGGATCAACATCGTCTATCCTTGGGTCGGCATAATTTTTCTCACTCTATCACTTCCTTTATCACACGTTCTTAGTTTATCTCAACTATCTTTTCATTTAATTTTTGTTAGTAAGCTTACTTGTACTTTAAACTATTGCATCTCATTCTTTCCTAATTATTGTTTATTTTAGGATCTTACAACAAATCAGGTTATTGGTAAATGATATGAGTTTGGGGGTCTATACATTCTTGATACAAATGTACCGAGATCCATAGCTTGTTCTGGAGTAGTCAACCCTTTTGAAGCATATTGTAGATTCAGTCATCTCTCTTTTTCTATATTAAAAAGACTATGTCCTCAGTTTCAAAGTTTGTCTTCTTTAAATTGTGACTCATATCAATTTGCAAAACATCGTCTCACTTTGAGTCCAAGAGTTGATAAGCGACTTAGTGCTCCATTTGAGTTAATTCGTTCAGATGTTTGAGGTCCTTTTCCTGTTGTATCCAAAATAGGGTTTCAGTATTTTATTACATTTGTTAATGATTATTTTCGGATGGCATAGTTATATTTAATAAGGAAATCATTCATAGGTATTTTCTCACTTTTCTGCTTTTTATGCTAAAATTAAAACTCAGTTTCATATTTCTGTCTAAAACTTGAGAAGTGACAATGCTAAAGAACATTTCTCAGCCACTTTTTAAAATTACATGATTCAATATGATATTTTTCATCAAACTTCTTATGTTGATATACCATCTCAAAATGGAGTTGTTGAATGAAAAAATAGACATTTTTTAGAAACTGCAAGGGCATTATTATTTTAAATGAAAATTCCTAAATGTTTTTGGGCAGATGCTATCTCTACAACTTGTTTTTTGATAAATCACATGTCAACCTCTATTCTTAATGGTGAGATACCTTATCAGGTTTTGTTTTCAAACAAATTATTATTTCCTATTGAACCTAGGATATTTGGATGCACTTGTTTTGTTCAGGATATTTGTCCATATGTTACAAAATTATACCCTAAGTTCTTATGTGCATTTTTCTTAGGTATTCTCGCGTCTAAAAGGGATATAGGTGTTATTATTCTTCTCTCAACATGTATCTTATTTTAGTTGATGTCACCTTTTTAGAAGATACTCCGTTTTCTTCATCTACGTCTTATATGAGTCAAAGGGAGGATGATGATTTGTTAATCTATACAGTTACATCTTCAAACCCTAACCTAGTTGAGTCTATCCCATTTGGGCTCAAACATCCTATACCATAGGTTTACTCCCAATAGATTCCTTCAGAACCAAGTCCTGCTTAACTACACCACTTTCTTCGTTGTTAGATCTAATCCCTTAGTCTGTCAATCCAGATGACCTTCCTATTGCTCTTCAGAAAGGTAAACGTCAGTGTACTTATCTTATTTCTTCTTTTGTGTCAAGCATTGTCTCACCCTAGTCAGCGTCAGACTATGATTGAGAAAATGAATGCCTTAAAAAATAATGGTACTTCGACGTTAGTGAATTTACCTACTAGCAAGAAAGTAGTTGGATGCAAATGGGTATTTGTAGGCAAATTTAATTATGATGGTTTAGTTGATTGGCTAAAGGCTTGACTGGTGGCCAAAGGCTATGTACAGACATATAAAATGGATTATTCTGATACGTTCTCCCCTATGGCAAAATTGACTTTAGTTCGATTATTTATTTCTCTAGCAGCAACATATGATTGGCCACTTTACTAGTTTAATATGGAGCAACCACCTGGATTTATTGCTCAGGAGGAGTATGAGAAAGTTTGTCATCTTTTGAAGTCGTTGTATGGACTAAAACAAAGTCCTTAAACTTGATTTGGAAAATTCAGTCAAGCAGTAGAGATATTTGGGATGAGGAAGAGCAAATATGATCATACTATTTTCTATAAGGAGTCCACATCTAGCATCATTCTACTTGTTGTATGTGTAGATGATACTGTTATCGCTGGAAGTGATAGGCAGGGAATCTCATCCTTGAAGTCCTTCTTGTAGAGCCAGTTCAATACTAAAGATTTAGGGCACTTAAAGTACTTATCGGGAATTGAAGTATCAAGGAGCAAGAAAGGCATTTTCCTATGTCAGAGAAAATATGTTTTGGATTTGTTAAAAGAAACTAGAAAATTGGGAGTCAAACCAAGTAGCTCTCCAATGCTTCCTAGCGAGCAATTCATAAAAGAGAGAGATGCTTTTAACGATCCTAAACGATATAGGAGATTGGTTGGAAAGTTAAACTATCTTGTAATGACTCATCGTAATATTATTTACTCGGTTAGAATTGCAAGTCAATTTATGTCTTCTCCTACGGTTCATTATTGGGCATACTTGGATCAAATCTTATGTTACTTGAAAGAAGCTCCTGGACGAGGGATATTGAATTGGAATCATGGTCACAGTAATATTGAGTATTTTTCTAATGCGGACTGGGTGAGTTCCAAGATTGATAGAAGTTCCATTATTGGTTATTGTGTTTTTGGTGGAAATCTAGTCTCATGGAAGAGTAAGAAGCAAAATATGATATCGCGATCTAGTGTAGAATCTTAAAGTTTAATTTCGGTATATGAGTATAGAGCAATGTCACAAGCTTCATGTGAAGTCATGTGGGTGTCTCAACTCTTAACTAAAGTCAATCTTAAAGTTTCACCTCCAGTGAAGTTATGGTATGATAATCAAGCTGCTATTCATATTGCTTTAAATCTTATTTTTCATGAACGAACTAAACATATTACGATAGATTGTTATTTTGTTCGTGAGAAGACTCAACAAAATTTAATTTCTACATCTTATGTAAAAACTAGAGAACAATTAGGAGATATATTTATAAAACCTTTTAATGAAACTCGTGTTTCTTATATTTGTAACAAGTTGGGCATGATTGACATATTTGCTCCAACTTAAAGAGGAGTGTTAGGAGATATTGTATAACTAGGTTTCCTATTTAGAGTAATTCCTAATTAGAGTGATTTGTGTAATTAAGGGTAGGTAGGATTTATTTCCTAATTTGTATATTTATTTCCTATTGTACAAGTCTTAAAGTTGTATATATACATGACTTATTCTATCAATGAAATCATCAAATTCCTTCAATTCTTTTATGTTTACAGTACACAAGAGAGTAAGTAATTAAATCAAATATTTCAAACATCATTTTCAAGGCTCCAAGAAATACCAAGCAAATCCAAGGACATATCTAGGATTTATTCACTGTGGAGCAAGTTTTTTTTTTCTTTATCTGGAATTTGAAAAAAGGTCATCAAAATTAACTTTTAAATGAACTTGCTTAGAAGAATTTTGCATATTTTCTTTTGAAGATTCATTGATAATTGATTTTCTTTTGAAATATCTTTCTATAGCTAATTAATATTAAAATTCCAATTAGAATTTATAAAAATAACATAGAAGACAAGTATTCTAGCTGTTAATTGAAATTAAAAAACTGATACTAATTTACAATTAAAACTAAAGTTAATACGAACATTAATTTACTAAGGCAACTTCACTTCTACAACTCTACTTTAATTGCCACAAATTCCATAACATCAATTCACCAAAAAAAAAAAAAATTATTGGAGGCCAATCATGCATCATGCATCACGCAATGTAACATACTAAAAAAATAACACCCTTCTGAGAAAAATATGCATAGTTCGAAAGAAAATACTATGCATTATAAAAGAATCTCCTAACATCGACATATGGAGAAAAAAAGAAGCCAAAAGGAGTTATATGATACAGAGGCATACAAGACCAAACTGGTATATATACAATATAATAGATTAATAATTTAATTTTCATGTAAAAAGAAAAATGTCATCAAGGAAATGAAGAAAAACTTGACCCATAAATACGTAAAAAAGTAAAAGAGCATAGATTGGCCAATGAAATTGCAGAATACTTTTCAATATATAACAACAATAAAAAAAAAAAAAAAGGAGAAAGATTCTAAATTTTCATATCACAATTAGATGCGAGCATACCATAAACTAATGTTTATAAGATAATACGGCTCTGATTTATGTGATACAGAAAGCCATGAAATTTTTCAGAAAGAAAAAGGAACCTTTTGAGTTATCCTTTAAATATGTCTTTCCTCTAATCATAAATCCCATACCACTTGGAGAACTCCAACAATTTGAGTTCATGTCATCCTTTGCTTTAGGTAAGGAACCTTGGAAGTGGCTTAGATCAATATCAATTGAAGGTATATTGGGATCCAATACCTTGTCTGCATCCAGAACTGTATCCACAATAGTTTATACAGAAATGGACAGTAGAAACAGAAAAAAAAAAAAAAAATTAAAATCAAGAATGTAATATTGTTTATTGCTAATGACTAACAAAATTCGAAACTTTTCAATGGTAGCCACTTCTTCAAAATGATCAACATCTGAAGTTTTAAAATTGAAACAATTGTACAACTGCAAGTTGCAATCCAGGGCATGAGGTTCTCCGTCAAATTCTCTCTTCAAATGTATGATTTCTTTACTAAATGTTACAGACAAAATAGAAAAACTGAGAAAATTCAAATCTCTTATAGGAAGAACCGACCACTCTGATTGTCTCAATTATGCTAGTTCATATCATTGCTTGTATTTTTTGAAGAATTGGCCAAAGCAGAAAAGTCCTTTTTCTAAACCATCTTTATTCTTCAAACACGTTAGCAAATAAGAAGCAAAACACATGACAAAAAATTCCTGACAAGGTGTGCTTTATATGCATTTCCTTAAGATAGATAATCTCCAAGAAACGGGTGCGGTCACACAAGATTTCCCATATTTGAAGAGGATTCAATGTAGAAGCTTTACCTTAAACTTCCATGAGATGGCTTACGTGGTTTAAACCCAGAATAAGATTTAAACAGCAAAGTAATAATGCAAATTAAATAGTAATGTAGCACACTTCGGATACTATGCTTCGTTGCAAAAAATAATAATTATTAAACAAACCAAGAAGTGAAAGAACCTGAAGTTCGCTTCTTTGCTAAGCTCGCAATGGACCATGAAACATTCTTCAATTTTACTTTCTTCTCCTGCTTCACAAAGCAGCTTTCATTTGAGAGTTCATTCATATTTTGATTTCCATATATAAATGAGATGTTTTGACAATGAGTTATTTTAAGATCCAGCACTTGCTTTATATTTTGTACAAAAGATTCACAAAAACCATGACAGGAAGCACAGCTTATCAAAAAACGCTAAAAAATTCACTGACAGATTGAAAAAATAAATATATAAATAAAGAACAACCTCATTGGCTGGTTGATCTTCATCATCGCTCTCTTCTGATGATAATGAATCACCAGAAATTGCAACATAGAACTCATCCTTCACTTCTGCATCCTTGTATTCACTACCAGACATCGATTCCTCAAATTCTTTTGACTGTACGACTGTGGTGGCACACGTTGATTTCAATGCAGGATTTGCTCCGATATATTTCAGACCTGATTAACAATGAACAAAAAGTAACAAAAACTGCCTCTCTCTGCCTTCCGAAGCAAATTTCTAATATACAACTCGTCTTTACGTTGAATACCATAAAAATAAATTATTCTTGAAATCCAAGTGTCCAGAAAACATGTCTAGGAATTCACAATCAAAATTTTTTTTTTCTTTTGAGAAGTTAACGTCCAAATAAAAGCGAGTAATTCTACTAGTCAAACTGCCAACTTTTGACAAGAAAAATAGTTTTCTATTGTGGTCTCAGTTGTCAAAACAGCAACCAGTAAGATGAGAAAATAAGCCCTAAAAATAAACTTTTGCCAATGATTATTTTGGCAAGTGGACCAGAGTTTATCCATAACCAATATGCCCTATCTAACTAGACGAAACCACTAATTATATATTATTCAACCATCTAGGCTCTTTTTGATTTGCTGAAAATGGTAAGAGACATATTTTGGAGTTCTAGATACATGGAAAATTAAGTGGAGTTTTGCATTTAGTTGACAAAATTTTCTTAATTGAAAACTAATTTTCCTATTTTCCCAAGTTTATACTAACAATTAAAGAAGCCTCTAGGTGTTTTCCATTTCTCCATTAGTACAAAAGGGGTGGAATATTGTTCCTGGGTTTAAAACCAAAGCATTTTTATTTTGTTATATTATCTGAAAATCCTGACATTATTAAATGTCAAAAATAATGGCAGATCACATGGTAAAAGGTCTCATATGTAAACTCTTTGACTACAAGTTCAAAGCGGAGCAGCAGCAGCATTATTATTATTATTATTATTATTATTATTATTATTATTATTATTATTATTATTATTATTATTATTATTATTATTATTATTATACACCTTTTCTCTTCTTTTGACTGCATTTTTTCTCTCTTAAAAAAAAACCTCTCTAATAGGAAAATGCTAGGGTTTATTAGTGAAAAAAGTTATAGATTATCTCTATTTAGGGTTGAATTTAGGTGGATGAAGGGCTGCTAGTTTTTTTTAGTTGTTAGTATTTCGGTTATAAAAAGCTAAGAAGCACAGACATGAAGACACAGCACAGGACATGGGGACATGACAAATTTTAAAAAATTAGGACACAGACACAGCAAGAACACGCATAATAAAAAAAAAATTATAAGAAAACAAACTGTGAGAAAGATGGCAACTTCAATTTGTTTCAGGCAGAAACCAATTAACAAACCACTTGATTTTATATTGTAGGTAAGCATAACATGGATTAGTGAAAGAATGAGAAAACTGTATCTTAGCTTTTTTGAAGAATGAGAAAATCCGACCTAGGCAGAATGAGAAAACTAAGAAGAAAAAAATCATGCTTACCTTACAGTGAGCACTAGCCAAAATTGCGAAATAATAGGATTAGGGGTTAGCGGCATGCAGCTAAAGGTGTGCGCTGGCCAAACCGCTAGCAGCCTTCTCCAGATGATGATTGACAGCTCCAATCGATGGCTCTCCTCTCTCTATGCTCTGTTTTGTGCCTTTTTTTTTTCAATTAGACTACTGTGTGGGTTAGGAGGAAAGAAAAGCAAATGTTAGGGTTAGGGATTGGACTACACATGATGAGTTTAGGATAAATTAGGGCCAGATCAGAATTAGACTTTAAAAATAGGTCCAAAAAAATAGCCCAACAACCTCCAGCTATATTCTCGTGTCCTTGTCGTGTCTAGAGCTTTGATTTCTTTTTTAGTCAACGGTATGCCACGTGGCATGTCCAAGCCGTGTTCGTGTGTTCTTGTGTCAGACACGCGATTTCTTCCTCTAGCAGGCGTGTCCATGCAATGTAGATAAAAAGGGAGTGGGCAGCAAGAGGTTTGGCATGTTGTTATTTGTTTTTTTATGGATTTTTTTGTTATGGCAGAAGGTTGGGGATCTGTCCCTGGGTTGTGCATTGTCTTTTGGACAGAGTTCTCTTCCCTTTGTTCTAAATTTATCTTATTTTCTTGTAAGTTCATCCATTTTTCATCCTTATGACCTTTGCTGGACTGTTTCTTTAGTTAACCCATTAATAGAGCAACATTTGAAGATGAAATCTCTTCATTTTTGTTTCCTTTTGCTGTTATTTTCATCTTCAAATTTTCAAATCTTCAACATTGGTCTAACCTGCCATTTCAGTAGGGAAATCTAATGGTTTAATGGACACTCATATGCAGGTTCATTTGGATGCGCAAAACGAGGAGATTCAAAATCTTACTAGGCACATGGCTACTCTAAATCAACAAGTTCTAGCCTCTTAGCAAGCTTAAGATAAATTTCATGCCTTGATGCAAGACATCCAAACTAAATTCCAGAATGAGGTTTTGCAATAGATGAAGAGATGGGAGAAGCAGCCATTAACAAAAGAGGACAAGAGCTCACCCGCTCATTCCACTATATCTCCTAATACCACTACTAACTCCAATCCGCCTCAAACAAATCATGTAGATGGCTTTCCTCCTCTGGTTTTTGGATGCTCCAATTTTGCTATAGATGTTACACCCATGACAAGGTCAAACTCCCAACACTCACTAGCTCTAGTCCTCAAAGATGGTTGACGAAAGCGGAAACTTTTTTTCAAATATTTCAAATGCCAAAGCACTAGAAAATCCCTTTGGCCCATATTTGCATGGATGGCACAACTATGTATTGGTTTACTATTTTGCAGGAGTTACATCCAGCATTATCATCTGACAATTTAAATAAGAGCTCATGGCAAGGTTTCGAAGAACAACTAATATTAGTCCTTATGAATAGCTTGCAGGTCTTCAACAACATAGGACAGTTGAGGAATATATTGACATTTTTGATATACTAGCTTCAATGGTGCCAAAAAAGAATCAGAAACCCGATACTTAGAGTACTTAATGAACGGATTACAATAAGATATTAAGAACTGGATTCACTTACTATAGTCGGAGTCGCACCTTCAAGCCTTCAATCTCACTCAAATGGTGGAAGCAGTATTAGGGAAGAAAGGAGGCAGTTATAAGACAGAAAATGAAATTAGGGATATGAGTCTAGGGATGAGTCACATGACTAGCACACTATATTTAAAAAACTTGGATGAAGGCACATAACCTAGCACAAGCGGCACCTCAGCAAACCCTACGGTCAAGATTGTTTCTTCTGAGAGCTATAAGCCACCAATTTCTTCCATTGCAAATGAAATCCACTCGCCTCAGCATCGGGAAATGCAGCATTTGAGTCACTTTAAGCTAGAAGACCGTCGAAAATGGGGTCTGTGTTTCAAATATGCTCAACCATTTTCTCCCAACCATAGATGCCTAAAAGGCCAACTCCAGCTTTTGCTTCTTAGACGACGATATAGAAAATAGAGATGAGTTTGGGTGACTAAAACACAAGGCCATCACCAGTACTGATCCAGACAAGGGAGGTCACATTCTCAGTCTTAAGGATAAGGCTTTCAAAAAGGAGGGGGCAATGATAGGAAAATGCTAAGGTTTATGGTTTATTAGTAAGAAAGTTTTAAATTATCTATGTGGAAATATTTTATGATAATTAGCTGGAATCTTTAATTTAGGAATAAATTGTTTAGTTTCCTAATAAAGAGATTCAGTCTTTTGACCGATTCTCATTTATTGTAAATTCCCTAATCTATAAGGATTCTTTGATCTGCAGGTATATTATTTTTTCCTTTATCTTTGGCTAGGATTAGTATAAATAGTCCTAAGGTTGTAATCTTACAAATTAATGAGAATTACCACATTTCTCTCAATTCTTTTCATGGTACTAGAGCCTGCCTCTGAATCACAGTAATATCTCTATCAACAGTTTCCAGATGGCAAAGACTTGTATAAACACCTAGTCCTCAGAGTTTGAAGTCATTACCATGGCTTATTCAATCCTTCAAACTATTCCTCTATTCTCATAACCAACCACAAACTCAATGGCCATAACTTTCTTCCATGGTCATAATATGTATTCATGTTCATTTGTGGAAAAGGAAAGGATGATTACCTTACCGGAGATGTTACTGTTCCCAACAAAATAGATCCTTCATACTATATTTGGAAGGGCGAAAACCACATGGTAATGTCATGGCTGATTAATTCTATGATTGCAGAAGTAGGAGAAAATTTTCTTCTCCATCAGACTGCATAATAAATCTAGGAAGCTGCTCGGGGAAACTTACTCCAATTCAAAAAATGCATCAAAGCTATTCAAAATTGAAACAAAACTTTATGATCTACGATAAGGAGATTTAAGTGTAACTTAATACCTTAATTTTCTTACGCGGTGTTGGCAATATCTAGATACATTTGAGATTTATACCTGGAAATGTCTTGATGATGCAACACTTTATAAAAAAAATAGTTGAACAAAAGATAACATTTAAGTTTCTCCTTAGTTTCAATAAGGATCTAGATGAGGTAAGGAGAAGAATCATGGGAATTAAGTCTTTACCATGTATCCGAGAAACCTTTTCAAAAGTTCGAAGAGAAGAAAGTCGAAGAAAAGTAATAAAGTGTAATTCCAACTTTGCTGCTACAATGGAAGGCTCTACTCTTCTTACTCATAGCTCTTTCCATGAGAATCAGTTTCAAGATAACAAGCCAGAAAAGGGAAGGCCATGTTGTGATTATTGTAAAAGGTTAGGACATACTAAGGAGAATTATTGGAAACTCCATGGGAAACCATGTGTAAACCATATGAGACCAGTCCTTCCGAAGCTAGTCCTTTCACTAAAGAGCAGCTTGAGGCCCTATAAAAACTAATCAGCTAAGCATCTCTCTCTTCCTCAAGTCTATCAAACCAATCCACTAGCTAAGTAGCACATCAAGTTAATATGTCCTTCAATTTGACTACAAAAAAATGATAAATCAAAGCCGTGGATAGTAGATTTCGGAGCTTCAAACCACATAATAGGAGATGCAAGAATATTCAGTCAGTTCAATATGAATAATAAAGCTTCAACAGTTAGAATAATAGATAGTTCTCATTCAAAAATAGTGGGAAATGGAACTATCCATTTAACATCGGATCTTACTCTATACTCTATTCTTCTTGCCCCTAATTTGGATTGTAATTTGCTTTCAATTAGCAAACTTATCCGTGATTTGAATTGTGTGGCTAAATTTTCTCATAATTTGTGTGAATTTCAGGTAATAGATTCGGGGAAGCTGATTGGCAATGTTGAGTTATGTGGTGGACTCTACTTACTCAGGAAAAGTACCCTTCTCCAATAACAAGCTACTATAATAAGTTGTGTCTCTCAACCTTGTTTCAATTCTACATTAGTGTCAAATGAAAATGAAGTTATGCTATGGCATTTCTGGTTAGGTCACCTAAATTGTGTATCTTTCTAAAATGTTTCTATTGGAAAAGGAGAAATTCTTTTCTATATTTCTTAAATCATTACAAAGAAATATACAAGTTTATAAAGAACTTCTAATGTAGAATCAAGGAAAAAAAAAGAAAGAAAATAAAAATACAAAGAGGAAATATTGTAAATAGGAAATAAATCTCTGATTTTTCTACACCCCCCCTTAAGTTGGTACATAGATATCAATCATGCCCAACTTGCTTATAAGATGCTCAAAATTATGCCTTGGAAACCCTTTGGTCAGGATGTCTGTTGTCTGTTGACTAGACAGAACAAATGGTAGATAAATAGTTTCAGCTTCAAGTTTTTCTTTGATAATGTGTTGATCAATCTCAATATGCTTTGTCCTATCGTGCTGGACAAGATTGGGGGCTATACTTATTGCCGCCTTATTATCACAATACATCTTCAGAGGAAGTTCCACCTTCTTCTTAAGCTCATTGAGAATTCTTTGTAATCATAATACCTCACAAATTCCTTGAATCATCGCTCTAAATTTAGCTTCTGCACTACTTTGGGCAACAACAGTTTGTTTTTTATTTCACAAAGTAACTAAGTTCCCCCAAACAAAACTACAATACCCCGAAGTGGATCTCCTGTTAGTTATAGAGCCAGCCTAATATGCATTTGTAAATACTTCAATACTCATTTGATTAATCTTCTTAAAAAACAAACCTTTTCCAAGAGTAGGTTTCAAATATTTCAGAATTCGGTATACTGTCTTAAGATGTCCTTCATAAGGTGCATACATAAATTGACTTACAATACTGATTGAAAAAACAATATCTGGTCGAGTATGAGATAAGTAGATCAATTTTCTAACCAATTTCTGGTATCTACTAGTATCAACAAGAACACTTCCTTTTTCCCAAAGTTTCATATTAGGATCCATAAGAGTTTCAGCAGGTCTACAACCGTTCATCCTAGTCTCTTTTAGGAGATCAATGATGTATTTATGTTGAGATACCACAATTCCTTTCCTTGAACAAGCAATTTCCATTCCAAGGAAATATCTTAAAACTCCCAAGTCTTTGACCTCAAATTCTAATGCAAGGCTTTTCTTTAATCTTTCCATTTCAACCACATCATCACTTATGAGAATAATATCATCAACATAGATTATTAACACGACAATCTTTCCTTAAGAAGAGAATTTGAAAAACAAGGTATGGTCAACTTGTCCTTGGGAATATCCTTGTTTTTTTTACAGACTGTGAACTTTTCAAACTAAGTTCTCAGTGATTGTTTGAAACCGTATAATGATTTTTATAGTTTACACACTTTGGAACTAAATTTCTCTTCAAAGCCCGGTAAACTATCCATGTACACTTCTTCATGCAAGTCTCCATTTAGAAATGCATTTTTCATATCTAATTATTGCAAAGGCCAATCCTATTAGTAGCAATAGATAAAAGTACCCTTACCATATTCAATTTTGTAACAAGAGCAAAAGTTTCAAAGTAATCTATGCCATATGTCTAGGTAAATCCCTTAGCTACTAATCGAGCCTTGCATCTCTTTACTGAACCATCAGAGTTATATTTCACAGTGAAGATCCATTTATAACTTATAGTCGTCTTCCCTACTAGAAATGCCACGACACTCCAAGTACTGTTCTTTTCAATAGCTCTTATCTCTTCAAGTACTGCTTCCTTCCACTTTGGAATTTCTAGAGCCTCTTGTACATTGCTAGGAATTTCTATACTTGACAATTTAGATGTAAACACAACAAGAGATAGAGATAAATTTGAGTATGAACCAAATTTAGATAAGGTATATCTAGTACAGGATCCCGACTCCTTTGTGAAGGGCTATAAGGATATCAAAATTAGAAATTTCAAGAAGAGAATGGAAATTACATGCACTAGATTCAGATTGTTGATTCGTCCTTAGTTCGAATTCATGATATGCTGAAGAGCCAATTTGTCTTTCCTTTACTTTTGATTCTTCTTTGAGTAAACAATCCCTTTCCAAGTTTGGTCACCTTCTGTGAATTTATTGCCTATGGTCATAATGTTATCATGTTGTGACATTATAGTAGGTTGTCCTTTGCTTTCATTTTCCAAGGATTGTTGTTCAAAATTTTGATTTTTAGACTTAAGCCTCGATGTAGAAGGAACATCACTCATAGGAAGAGGAAACATAACTCTTAGCCATTTATTTTAGGTGCATTGGACTCAGGATCTTGGGAAACAAACACATCATTTGAAAAAAAGATATCATCATAAGAGTTGACAAATGAATCTTCCTTAAAGTCTCCCCCTGAAAATTAATATCCTTAAAAAAACTGTTGTTTTTCAAAAAATGTGACATCTATTTTGACAAAAAATTTTGTTGATATTGGATCAAAACATTTATAACCTTCCTAATGTAGGGAATAACTAATGAAAACACATTTTATAGCTCTGCCAATTTTTCTATGTTCATAGACAAAAGTTGTGCATCCAAAAACTTTTAGAGGGAGATTTACAGAAAGTCTGGCATGAGGAAAAACTGTTGTGAATACTTGGAAAGGAGTTTGGTATTGCAAAACTTTGGAAGACATTCTATTTATTAAGTATGATGCAGTTAAAACAATTTCTCCCCACAAATACTTAGGAACTTTAGTAGTAAAAAGTAATGCACAAGCCACCTCTAATAAATGTTTATTTTTCCTTTCGGCAACTCTAATATTGTAACACCTTATACCTATGGATATCACTTATACTTATATCATGTTGTCTTATATTGCATATAATGGAACATAGTCCTGTTTATAATGAGGGATTTTTTTTTTGAATCATATAATATTATTACTTTGCAACATTTGACAGCTAAGCATCACATATACACACTATTACATATTTACTAATTTATACATATGCGGATAGACAACCCAAATTACAAATGTCATGTTCCTATACATATGTGCAATGCAAGGAGAGACATTGGTGAGGCTCGGCCGGTGACCTGTGATCCATGTCCTCTATATGGTATGCACCTTCAAATTGAGCTAATTACTCTTCTATACCTGAAAGATGATGCAATTTGATGAGTTGCAACTCAATGAGAATAATTATCAAACGATTTCTTTAGTACGTGTGATTATTACGTGCTACATGTAATGTGATTTGACATGTTACTATATGAATTACATGATTGTTATGGTATGGATGTGATATGAAAAAGTGATGAAGGACTTAAATATGTGGTTCTGTTATATGTTTTCTTATATGAAGTGATTGATGAATGAATATGCAAATGTGAAACAAATGCAATTGTTGAATAATGATTGTTGCAAATGCATATGCATATGGACTTAAAAGGCGTTGTGACTAGCTAAATAGCATTGAAAAGCAAAAGAAGAGGCCTATGGCCCAAACAAATGTTCAAAAGCAAAAGAAAAGGCCTATGGCCTACCAATGTGCAAATGTTACAAATGATCAAGCTAGCTAGCAAATGCAAATGTTCATATGGAAACCCGGGACAATGTCTGTTTAGCCTGGTCACAACAAAAAGAAAATTACATAAGCATAAGCAAATGAAATGTTTATATGATTTAATATGATTTATATTGATGTGATATTAATAAATAGAATGACATGTAAAATGTGTAGGAATGGTGATTATTACTTTTAATTGTGATTGGCCTAGTACTTTAGAAAGCTTTTGATAATTATTCTCATTGAGTTGCATCTCATCAAATTGCATTATTTTCAGGCAGAGTCGAGTGATTAGTTCAATTTGGAGGAGGTGCATACCATATAGAGGATATGGATTACAGGTCATCGGCCGAGCCTCACCAATCTCTCTCCTTGCATTGCACATATGTATAGGAACATGACATTTGTATTTTGGGTTGTGTAGCTGTATATGTATAAATTTGTAAATAAGCAATGATGTGTAAATGTGTATTTGGCCTTGAACTTTCTAATTGCAATAATTCAACATAGTATCTAAACTGTTAAAATATATGATATATGATAAAAAAAAAAATTCCCTCATTATAACAGGACTATATCTTAGTTTATGCAATACATAAGAACATGATACAAGTATAAGTGATAACCACATGTATAAGGTGTTACATGTATTTGCAACCAAATATTGCTCAACAATTGTATTTGTATTACATTTGCATATTCAATCATCAATCACTTTGTGTAAGAAAAACATATAACATAACCATGTATTTAAGTTATTCATCACCTTTTCATATTATAGTCATACCATAGCAATCATGTAATTCATATAACAGCAAGTCAAATCTCATTGCATATAGCATGCAAAATTCACGCATACTAGAGAAATCGTTTGATAATTAAATTCACATTTTCTTTTGATTTTGAACCTTTAGCTTATTGTTTCTCACTTCCTTGGGGGTATCCAATCTGTTGTGAGCCTAATGGAATGTATACTTGGTCAATTGATAGCTAAATGAACTTAATATAATTTAAACAAGTGGTTATGCATGCTTTAAACAACTAATTAGGGTTTCCTTTAGAGTGGCAGTGTGACCATTGGGGATTGACCAACCTATAACTTTTCCTATGCTTTTCCAATTTATATTATTCTTATTTTAATAAAATCTAACATGTAGGGATATAACATATCAAAATTTTAGAGCAAGTGGAGAATTGTATAGTGTTTGGTGAAATTTCTAATTGTGTTATGCTTTCTGCCCTGATTTTGCCTTTAGGCAGTTTTAGGACACCAAATTTGGTCCTTCATAACT
>CATIWF010112365.1:0-28262 GCA_949630135.1 Balakata baccata
TTCTTGTTAGATACATTTATTAAAAAATTATAATATTCTCTTCTAAATTTTAAAAGCGTTACATACATTATATTCAAAATTGAAAGGGTAAATATAATCTGAAGATTGAGTTTTAAGTTCAATTAAACTCAAATATAAAAAGAAATTTTTAGGTAGATTAGATATATTAGTCCAATCCAATCACATAATGACATAAATTTAAATAAAATAATTAAATACAGATCATTGTATGATTGGATTGATTTACAGATAACATGATAAATTCAGTTTATCTAAAAGTTTTTCCAAATATAAATATTGTATATTTTTATTTCGCACAATAAACAACTAACATCAAATGAATTATATAGCCCAATCACCATCATCACGATTGAAAATCAATCTCAATTTCACCACTTGAAACCCAACAACAGAGATTTTGTTTTGTTTCTTTCAAATTTATAAGAGATATAAAGTGACGAATTGAAAGGAATAAATTTTCTTTTAAAAAATAAATTTAAAAAAAATAGTTTATAAAATAAAAAAATAATTAATTAAATTTAAAAATTTAAAATATCGATTTAGCAAATTTCTCTTGTTAATATCAGAGACATAAGGACGACATTCGTACTATGTACTTTTTGTTGTTGTCTTGTACAGTTGTTCGAAATTCAAATTATAGCATATTAGCATATGCCCATTGCCAAACCAAATCCAAAGTCCTTTTTCACTCATCACAATCTCCATTCTCAACATTCCCAAATCCAAAACCAAACACTTGAAGACAATAATATTTCCATTATTTCGAAATCATCAAAATTTAATTAGCACAAACTAATTTGTACAATCCAAAAACGACGTTGTTTTGTCAAAACCTCTGCTGTATAACGGAAAGCATAAACCTGGAATGAAATCGCATATGCGGAAAAAAGTTAAATTATTTTAGTTTTAAAATAAAAATTGAGGAAATTTTATATTATATAATTCTGTATTGTTGCAGTTTACTGTTTGAATGTGAAATTCACCCGCAGGAAAGGTTATTCTTTACCTTGCCTCGAGTCGACCGAATTTTACATCTCTACGTTTTCCTGATTCGTCTTTTCTTTCCGTTTCCAGTGCATTTGGCTCTCTTCTATATGATGCCCAAGGTGGGTGCGATCTATATCCTACGCATTTCGGATTTTCTCTTCTCCTCTAGCTGAAATTCCATTGCTACATACCCACTCTTAGGTGCTCCTCTCCATTTCAAATGTAAGTGCCTCTTTTTTCATGTATATACGCTGCTATTATCCTGTTTTTTTGAAACATGTAATTTTTAGCTTCTGGGTGATCGGATTTTCTGGAGTTCACCTGCTGCATTGATCTTATTTTGGTGAGGTTCTGTTGGGTTGAGTTAAATTTTTTAATTGTATGGTTTGGATTAAGAGAGTATACTTTATTCTTGAGTTTGGGGTTATAGCAGTTCAGCTATCGAACTTGAATAATTTTGGGGTTCTGGAAGATTTTGGATATTATTTAAAAATCAAATAATAGTAATAATAATTATTTTGTCTGTCACAATCATAAAGTTGGTGTTTTGGGAGTAATTTTAAATTTGAAATTGTAATGGTTATACATGTTATAGTATTCAGTTGGGAGTGAAGATCTTGACATGTCCTAAAAAAATCCTGGTTAATGGGGATGTAATAAATAAAAGTAAATAAGAACTCATTAAATATAGAATTTCTGCCTAATGAGAGGGGTCAAGCAGTCAAGGAATTAGTTCTGCGTTGCTGAATTGTTTTTCTCTTTGTTCTCCGAGGAGCTAATAACTTTACAGAATTAAAATTCAAGAATTTGATTTTCTGTAGTTTTCTACCTACGGTGGTGTTTTGTCTGTCTTATCTTCTGCTCTACACACAAAACTTATCTATTGTCGTTTGCTGTCTATTCTTGTAGCATATGTACTTTCAGTGATTGACTTATGGGGACCGAGTCGTGGCTTAGTAGTTTATGGTGGAATTCAAGGAAGACTACGCCAGAGAATGACAAGGCAGCAATTGGAGTTTTGGCTTTTGAAGCTGCAAGTTTGATGTCCAGGGTTGCTAATTTATGGCATTTTTTGAGAGAGAATGAGATACATAGGTTGAGGGAAGAGATTGCAAACTCGAGTGGGATACAAAAACTTGTTTCCGAGGATGCTGATTATGTGATGGATCTTGTACTAAACGAAATAATGGAGAACTTTGGACTTGTATCAAGATCTGTCGGCAGACTTGGGAGGAAGTGCATAGATCCTCTCTTTCGTCGTTTTGAACATTTTGTCAGTGACCCAGTTGAGAACAATCTTGAGTGGGTTGGGTGGGAATATAGATTGAAGAAGATGGAAAGGAAAGTCAGAAAGATGGAGAGATTTGTTGCAGTCACAATGCAGTTATCTCAGGAGCATGAAGTTCTTGCAGAGCTTGAGCAAACTATTAGGAGAATGCAGGTCAATCCTGATTTCAGTCGAAGGAAATTGCTTAAGTTTCAGAAGAAGGTGATGTTGCAATGTCAAGAAGTGATGTCTCTACGTGAGATGTCTCCATGGATTAGAACTTATGATTACACTGTTCGGCTTTTAGCAAGATCACTTCTAACAATACTTAAGAGAATCAGGCACCTATTTGATATTAGCCGATTGCCATCTGCGGAGGAAAACAACGATCATGAGCATATAAATCTGACTTGCCTTCCACGGAGCCGTTCCTTTTCTATTCTCATGCAAACATCAATTCATCCTTCAGAGAATGTTTTTTGTTTACTCCCTTCAGCTCCCCTAGGGAGATTGGATCCAAAGTCGGGAAGAACTGCTGAGAAGAATGAACACAAGCATCAACTTCATCATCAAACATCCTTCCTACAGGGAAAGCACCCGCATGTGAAAACCAATAGGTTGGCTTATTCTGGATCTTTCAGTGAATGCATGATGAATGAAAATGAGTCTTCTATTTTGCGAGCTCACAGCACATTTCTCTGCCAATCTATGAGATGCATTGATGATCATATGAAAAGGGGTTACAAAATAGAAAATTTGAGTATGAGATCTTTTCATTGCAGTAGTAGAATTTGTGGTAAATTAGCCCTCTTCGGTTCAAAACATGGATTGTTAGATGCTCCACGTACTACTCTTGGTCATGCTGGTTTAGCTCTCCACTACGCAAATGTGATTGTATTTATTGAGAAACTAGCTTCATCACCACACATAATTGATTCGGAAACAAGAGAAGAACTGTACAATATGTTAACCGCAACCATAAGAGGTGCTCTCAGAACTAGGCTCAAGGCTCATGGACAGTTTATTGCTCCATCAGCAAATGATACTTCCTTAGCAGCAGAATGGAGTCAGGTGCTCACAAAGATATTAGAGTGGTTGTCTCCTTTGGCTCATAACATGATAAGATGGCATTCCGATCGAAATTTTGAGAGGGAGAATGAGGTTTCGAGGACAAATGTGCTTCTTGTGCATACGCTCCATTATGCAAATCAAGCAAAAACTGAGGCTGCAATTATAGAACTTCTTGTAGGCCTCAGCTACATCTGCAGAAATAATCGAGGCCCCGATGAAATAGGTTGGACAAAGACTTCTCAGAGCAGAGTTGGTTACAGCTATATGGAGAAAAGGGACAGTATATAAACATGGTATAAAGTAAACTTGATGCTGACAGGTCTCATAACGTGAAATTAGTTGCTGCTTCAAACAGGTAGGTTGTGTTAGAGAATACTTCCATGAAGCTACATTTAGTGGCTTGTCATCAATGCTTTGTTGCTTCTTCCTTTGGAAGATGGCATGGTCGATTATATTGTTGTATTCAGACTTGTAAGTATCTTTTTCTGTTTGGACGGCAGATTAATTTTGGTCTTAGGGCATTTCCATGTAAAATATACACTATCTTGTAACACAAATTATCAGGGAATGAGAATTCTCAACTGTTTGCGCAATATCATAAATAATTGATTATCTGTGGTGTGTGTGCTCTGATAGTCTGATGTGGGTAATTCAAGAATATCAGCTTAAAGGCAGAATTAAAACCAGCTAATGAACCTGATTTTTGGCAATTTCAGAAAGACTCTGTACTGAAGCTTATTCATTGTGAACAGGAATGAGTGTTCAACATTTTAAGCCAGGATTCCTAAAATTTCATCAAATAAACTTCTGAAAGCAATAACAAAGAAAAAAAAAGATAGATTTAAACAACAGAGTAAATCACATCCATATGTTTTACCTCTAGTTTAATGAGAGCATAACAGAAAAAGAATATAATAGCTTTAAACAACACTAGCAAGCCAAGATGCAGAATTTTTTGTCTGATGATCATCATTCTGCCATGATCTTCTTTGGTATCGCTTTCAAGGGTATAAGCTTTCTAACTGTAAATCCCATCCTTTCTTTCATGTCTGTAGCCTCCGCAGCAGAATTGCTATCAAGTTCCCAATCGAAACAGTGAAGCAAAGAGGCGAGAGTGAGGTGGAGTATACGGTGAGCCAATGCCATGCCCACACAAACCCGTCTTCCAGATCCAAATGGAAGCAACCCGAAGTGTTGGCCTCTATAGTCAATATCAGAGCCTATAAATCTTTCAGGCCTGAAACACGGGATCCTGCCAAGCATCAGGGTCTCTTCCTATGGCCCATGCGTTTATAAAGACCTGTGTATCTTTGGGTATGAGATATCCCATGAACTTTGTGTCTTCCAATGTATTTCGCGGAATTAATAATGGGATTACAGGATGTAACCTGATGGCTTCTTTAATCACTGCCTGCAAATATGGCAATTCATCTATGTCACTCTCCTCAACTTTCCTCTTCGACCCGACGACTTGATTCAGTTCTTCTTTAACTCTTCTCATTGATTCAGGGCTGCGGAACAGCTCTGCAATTATCCATTCGATAGTTGCACTTGTAGTTTCTGTTCCCCCAAAAAATATCTCCTGCATGTATAGAGCAGCAGATTCATAAATCTTCATGCTTGATGAAAATAAAAAATTACTGAGACTGATAAAGATTTTTTTACCAGTATGATTATGAGCATATTGTGGGGTGAGATCCTATCAGGTCCTTGTTTTCCATCTCCTTCATACTCCAATACTGCATCCAAGAAATCCTTCGTCTCTCTTTCTTTCATTAATTTTCGATCTTTGATTCTCTCCATCACAAACTTCTGCACCACATTCAAAGTTCTTCCCAAGTGTATTTCCATGTTCTTCCTGATTCTCTGAAGATCAAATTCCTTCAAAAATGGGAAGAAGTCAGACAAATTAGGCTTCCCACTCCACTCCATCACCTTGTCCATGGCCTCAAAGAACTCAGATCCTTCTTCCGAACGAGAATTCACAAGATCCCTGGAAAGAACAAGGTTGCCTATCAGGTTAAATGCCATGACAAAAACATAGTGAGATACCACTACTTCTCCTGATTTCCCTCTTGCACGAGCAGCTGCTGCATCTTCCTCAATAAATAGTAACATCCTGTTGATGCACTTTCGCCGAATAGAAACAAACTCGCTGATTTTTTTGCTAGTGGTGAGCTCCAGCGTGACCAGACGGCGAAGATTTCTCCAATTAGAGCCGTACCGGCAAAAAGAAAGAGATCCCTGGTAGTAGTTATGAGCAGTGAAAGAATCAGGAACTTTTCTGTCACAGAATGGAACATCATGATTCTTGAAAAGCATCTCAGCTGCCTTGGCAGATTGTATAACTAGAGTGTTAGTGTAGCCAAGTCTTAGCCAAATTACAGGTCCATATTTGGATCGGAGCTTGTATAAATTTCGATGAGGAAAGTTGCCAAGATTGAATATGTTACCAAATATTGGCCAGGCTGGGGGGCCTGGCGGTCTTTGCTTGCTACCAGATCTTAACTGTTTCTGCTTCTGCATCAGAATAAGAGTTGCTATTGAAAAAAGAAGAGTGAACCAGGCAATTAGCATATTACTAAAGCTCCACTCCATTTTCCTTTAATTGTTTTCTTTCCTTTGAGCTACTTTGTTGTTATCTATCAATATGCTTAAGTGGCTCTATATATGAAATTTTTCTTATTGGTGTGATCTATATTTATTTTAATTTGTGATAAATTTTTAGATAGATTCAATCTAACGTATTATCCATAAACTAATTCAATTATATATATATTTCAACAACTAAAAATAAAACAATTAAATGTATATTAATGTATGATTAGATTAATTTATAGATAATACAGCAGATATACGAATCATAGTGTTCATTCTTATGGAAATGGGAATGAAAAGCAAGAGATACTTTTTCTTGAAATATGGACAAACGGAAGTTTAACTCCTAAAGAAGCACTTCATGAAGCCTCCCGTAAGAATTTCTCTTAATTTGTTTCCATGAAGGATCTACAGAAGTGTGCAATAGGATTGCTCAGACAAGAAATTAAAGAAATAGGGGAAAAAAAAATTATATGGTCGGTTTATAGGTTGAAACAACCTAAAGGACAAATAAGATGGTTGTATGCAGACCTCATATTCTGGAGTTTGAGTTGGAAACCTTAGATAGTTATCCGATCAATAATTTTATTAGAAAAAATCATTACAAATTCATTAGAATAATTAATTCTTCTTTAGTTTAATTAATTTTACATCATATTCTTTAATTAAGTGAGCAAGATCTATTGACCCTATTAATATTAATTATACCCAGACGTAAGCTCATTGTTTTTTAAAGAGAGATAATTTTATCGATTCAAAATAGTAGAAATACGAATATAAATCTGTTAAAAATTATAAAGAATGAAATAGTAAAAAAATAAGATAATTACCAAAAAATAAATTGAACTTTTAACATTGTAGCAAAATTAAATTATATTTTCTATTTTTCATTTAAATACGTAAATTTTTAAAATTTTATCAATTTGTAAATTTCAACGAAACTCTGTTGGTATGACATAAAATTCCAACTAAATTAAAACAATTGTGCTGACTAGAAAGTTGAATTATCTTTAAAACGTTATCATTTTTGTTTTTTCCTAAATAATTTTCAAACTTAAATATCTCTTTAAATTTGAAAAATAATATATATAGATGTCGTGCTTAGGAGACAGAGCAAGGAGAAACATAAATTTTACTGCAAGTAAAGTTTTGCCGGAAAAATTTGAGTTTTAAAATTATAGTAAAAATAAAAATGATGACGTTTTAAAGTTTATAAGATGACTAATCTTTCTAATCATTACAATTTTTTTAATTTTGTCAGAATTCTATGCGATGTCGGAGAATTTTGCTGGAGTTTATAAATTGATAAAATTTAAAAGTTTGTGTATTTAAATAAAAAAAATAGAAAGTACAAATAGTTCAATTTATTTTTGGCAATTATCCCTAAAAATAATCATATAATTTAGGTTAATAGCATAATAAATCAGCTGAATGTATATAACTTTAATAATACTATAGTGATTAGAATATCTACAATTTAAATTCTGAAATACATTGATGATCATAATCTAATTTATTATCTTTGCAAGATAGAACATGTTTTGTCTATTTAAATCTTACTTACAAAAATAAAATGCCACAGTAAAAAAGTTATATCTATAGTGACGGTACATTCCGTTGCTAAAAGTAAGAAAACTGTTATTAATAATCTTTACTGACGAGAATATTCCTGTCATCAACCTTCATTATTACCCTTATAAATAAAAATATATAATGAAGGGAAAGATCCCGTCATAATTAGTGCGATATTTTTTATGAAGGGACTTTCCCGTCACTTAAATATGATTTCAATGATAAACATCTCGTCATTAATTATCATTTCCCTCTCATTAGATTTTACTTTAACGACAGTTTACTTTTGTCATTAATATTACTTTCCCGTCACTATATGTAACTTTTATTGATAAAAGACTCATAATTGAGGTCTTGTTTCACAAAATAATAACAGAATTTATTCATCATCAAATCAATAATTACTCTCATTAAAAATATTTTTTTTAGACATTTATAATCATTATAAGAAAATAATCTGCAATAATTAAAATGAAAAGTGCAAAATATTTAATAAATATTTTTTTAACAAAATATTGCATGTAAACGAATACATCCACAAATATATATCCAAAATATGCACAATTATAATTTATTCCAAAATATTCTCTAATATCTACTTCTTAGAGCACAAAACAGATGAGTTCCATGAATGTGGATCACTTTGTTGTTCCTTTAATGATCCAAATTTCTTATATAAACTTGAGGTCATCTTTGAATCTACAAGGAAACTCAAAAAACAAAAAAACAAAATCTCAATTGCAAAGAATTACATCAAAGACTAAAATATGGGTACTAGTAGAATAATTACCTGAGTGTTACAGTAAAAAATATATTCATATTTGTGAATCTAAATATCCTGCAAAATATAGAACAAATCAAGTCCCAATTAATAAAACAAATGAATTGTTGTTGTAATTACAAAAGAAATACATTATGGAACAAAGAGGAAAATCCAACTTCAAACAGAAAAAAACAAATTGGACAAGATGAGAAGAAATCACGCAATTGAACTTAATAAAATTTATCATTCATACCTTGTGGCACATTTTTCAAAATTTCAGCTTTAGTTTTATAAGGTCTCACGTAATTAACATTCAAGGGTGATCTCCATGCTGCCCAAAAAGCACCCATATGCTCTAAGATATGCTCACGATAAAACTCTATATTAGGATTAGAGAAGCATTCCTGCAGCATATTATATTGGTCTAGCTAACGCCATTACATTGAATTTTGGAAAAACATTTTTTAAAAAAGTTTTTGTATTTTTAGTTTTGAAAATTATTTTTGATAGAAGGAGGTAAATAGATGTTTTTTCTAAAAACAGGTTTGGAAAAAACATTTTATAAAAAATTAAAAATGATTAGAACAAAAAGAGTGGGCAAATTCAATGTTCAACGGAGATTCAACTTAGGGTTAGGAATTTTACCGTCCGAAAGATTTGCTAATTGTTGTGGAAGAAGCTTAGAGACCAGCTCCAACTCCAAACACAAAGGAGAAAGCAATCAGATCGATCTAATGCTAAACAGAAAGGGAGAAGGAATTAGATCTATCTCTAACGCCAAACATAGAGGAGAAAGAGGAAAGAAAGGGGGAAGAAATCTCTAGATTTTGGACGAACAGAGAGAAATAAAACAAAAAAATTAGGGAACACAAATTTTGGACGTTAATAGAGAAATAAAACCGAAAAATCAATTGGTCCCGCTATTGCCAATAATGAGGAGAACTTTTATTTTGGTATTAATAGTCAGTGTAACTTATTTATAGCTAGAAAATTGAAAAATTCTCATTAATAATTAACTTTTAATTATACTTTTTTTTACTCTCATAAAATGTATAAAAAAATTATGCCTTTAATGACAACCTTTTTCATACTCTCACTACTTTTTGACATTAAAAGCTGATTTTTTATAGTGACAATAGAACGACGGAAAATAAAACGTCATAACATACGACAAAAATCAAATGTTGCAATATGATGATGATAAAATCACGAAAAATAAAAGAAACAAAAAAATCTAAATCTACGTAGAATAACTACTTATTTTATAAATAAATTAATAAAAAGATGTGTAAATGAGTGATTTTAGGCCTAAAATGGCAAAAAATTACACCTCTTTACTTATATAATGTTTGGTAACTCTGAAATTGCTTATAATCTAGATTATAATATAATTTGACTATAAAAATAAGCTAATTTAACAAATAATTTATATGTGATAAAGTACTTTATTTTAAAAAAAACCTATATGTAAAACTAGCATTTATATTAAAAATTACTAAATTATAACCTTTTTCCTTCATACTTTTATTTTTTTTAATCAAATAACATATTATATCCCTTAATCCCAAAAATTTTCCTCCATCATTTCTTTAGTTGAGATAAACTCTCTCAACTTTTTCTCGTCCTTTTATGTTGGTGAAAAATTGAAAATAGCAGTGTTACACTCATTTTATTTTTATGGTTGGAATTCTGCTTTATTATGTAATTTATTATTTCGGGTTAAGATATAATTATTATATTATTATATAGCATTTTTTATTAATTATTAGTATATTCTTTTACGACATATTATAATTTTCAGCTATTTTTTTATTAATATAATTATGTCCTTTTATGATATTTTATAAATTTCAGCTAGTTTTATCAAACACTTTTAATTCAATAAACTAAATTTTCAGTAATTTAATTTTTAGTTACTAAATTATTAACTACCGTTAGATTATCAACTGGTTTTATTAAACTGAACCTTAATGAAAATTGGTATCTATAAAAAAAATAAGAAATAATCTCTTTATTGAGAGCTCAAAACTCTGAAGAATTGATTTTGAGTCTCTTCACACATTTTGTTACGAAATTTCTACACAATGAGATGGGAGAGTAAAACTATAAAATTATTGAAACTAGAAGGGTATCTATGAGATCACAATTCACAATTAAATATTAGCTAAAGAGGATATGGTTGTTTATCATAATTAACTCTTTTGATGTTTATTTTAAATATTCTAATTAAAAGTTCTTGCAGAATATATATATATATATATTTGTGTGACTAAACGCCACAAATGTTTGTTACTTATCGTCTTTACATATTATAATATATATTACTTCCGTATAGATATTAATTATATAGTTTATGTGATCATTAGGGGTGTGTATATATATAAAGTTTTATCATATCATACTATATATAAAAGTGGGAATGAAGAACAGTAATTAATATAATTATATTAGTTAATTTAATTAATTTAGTCATTTAATAATTTAATTTATTAGTAAATAGTATTAATAATTCATTAATTAGAAGTAAAATTCTATTAGAACTATATTTTATTATATGATGTTTGATTTTCTAAAAATTATATATTATATATATGTGCATATAATATTTTTATAAATTCTCAAATTCAGTTTAATTAATTAAACGCCATTTTCTTATTCTGGATCCTAATATACCAGAAAAACAAAAAATCAAACATAAGATTCACATAATTTTGAGTCCAAGGCTCAAAAAGAAATTATGAAGGATAATCTTGTTTATGAAGAAAATGACAGCGCATAAAATCAAATATATTGAAGAAAATATAAAGCATATGTTTGACATTGTGTTTGAAAAAAAGTATTTGTCATTTATTACTATTTAATTTTACTTCAGTCCAATATCTAGTAATTATGTGTAATGCACGTTAATAAAAAAAATTATGACAGCATAATGTCATTCAAAGTATAACAACAAAAAATAACGATAGTATAATGTCATTCAAAATATAATAATAATAATTTTTACTGATATATTAAATTTATATAATGATAACATAAATTTCAAAATACAAAATACAATTCTTATAAATTATTTGCAAAATTATAATTTTTTTAAGATTTTTATGTAGTTTCATAATTAATTTATTTTAATTAAATATATGAGTCAAGTTTTTAAAATTTACGTACATAATATAATATAATTTACTTATATATAAAATATAAGAAATAAACATAATTAATAACTTAGTATTTACATTAAATGTGGCTTAATTACATAATGAGTACAATTATTAAAAATTAAATAAAAATAATAAATAAAATAACAGTAAAGTACTTATTATATCTATTTTATATATTATTTCTAATAATAAAAAAATTAATAATTTAAAAATAAACAAATTAATATTTATCTTTTCTCCTCAAAAAAAAAAATAGATTTATATATATATACACACGCCACCATTAGATTGGGTTGATTTTTCAAACACCTATTCTCTCTCAATTTTTTTTTTTTTAATTTGTATTTTGCATTGTGCACACGTAAATGGGTAGACAAATATTTTATAAGGGATCAAAGTCAAGCTAAATAAATAAAGAAATGGCAATATTTTTTTATTTTATTGAAATTTGTCATGTTAGTAATAGTAAATGATGACTAAATGCATAACATTGATTTATTTTAAAAGTATATATATATATATATTGATCAAGGTTTGAGAGTCGTAGACTTAACTCACAAGCAATTTAATTAATTTACTCAACTCACCTATATAAAAATTTAGGATTAATTACATTTATAGTCATTAAATTTTGTATTACTTGCATCTAAATTATAATTTTTTGTTTTGTAACACTAAAATTACTGAATTTTATAAATTGTTACAGAAAAATCATTGTCGACCAATTTTGATAAGCTACCGGTTAGAAAACTCACTTTTTATTTATTTATTGGATTATAATAGTATCACAACTCTACCATTAATTACTTTAAACTATATTTCTTGATAAATTGCAGAAAATTATCACCGATAATAGTATTACAACACCACTATTAGTTACTTCCATCCACAATTTTTTATAACTCGTCAAGAAATGTGAGAAAATGTGACTAGTGGTGAAGTTTTGATACCATTATAATCCAACAAGCCCACAAAAAATGAGATTTCAGGCTGATAATTTATTAAAATTATTTAGTGATTACTTTTTGTAATAATTTATAAAACTAAGTAATTTTAGTGTTACAAAATAAAAAATTGTAATTTATGTGCAAGTAATATAAAATTAAGTGACTATAAGTGTAATTAATATTAAAAATTTATTGAATATTCCCTTAACAATCAATCTTAAGCAGAAATTGATGGGAGATAAATTACGATTATATATAAAGCCTTGGGATTTAAACTATATAGTTATTGAATTTTGTACTTATTGAAGTAAATAATAGCACTGTTTTTTCGTTCTAAAAAAATTATTAAATTATCTTTTCATTTCATTAAAGTCAAACTTTTCAATTTAGATAATCAAAAAGTTGACGTGGTAGGTGACATATTACTAGAAATCTGACATGGCAAATGATATGTTACTGGAAATTCGCCTATAATGATTTTAATGAAAAGAAAATATAGTTCAATAATTTTTTTTAAAATTTAATAATTTTTTTTAAAATTTAATAATTTTACTGTAATAAAAGCAAATCATAGATAAAATTAATTCAATATATTATATGTAGATTCAAAGGAATACAACAAGATAGACAATATAAAAGAGAAACATACATTAATTTATAATAGATATTCTGAATTGAGATTAGGGTTTTGGATCTTTCAAAAATCAAGTATCCTTCGATGCCTTTAATCTGCTGAAGGAATAATAGATTGAATAATACCATAATTCTTTATATATTATAATAATTTCCTTTATTTTTAATTTAGTTCTTCATCAAATTAGAAATCACCTAGTGGTCTCTACACATTGATTATATGACATTTTAACTTTAAAAATATTATTATAATTTATCAAATCTCATAGATAAATAGTAAATTATTTTTATTTTTTAATTGAACCAAATTGAATCAACTATCAATTTGGAATTAAATCGGTTCTGTCCAATATTATTTTAAAACATTACAAAAATTAAAACATTAATTAAATTTAAAATATATTGTACAAATAAAATAATAGAATATAGATAGCACTATTTTATAGCATTCGAGAAATAAATGCCCTCGTCATGGACCTCAAGTGTTGACCTTGGAAGGGCTACGTCCATGATTTTAATAATGGTAAATTACCCTAAAAATTAGTTAATTTTTTATTTTTTTAAAATGTATTATAAAATTTCTTAGATTTAGTATAATATACTAAAAAGTTTTTCGGCTATTTTTTCTATTACATATAAATAAATATTAAATTTATTATTCTTTTTTTTATCTTAAAAATACTAAAAAAATATAAATTTTTTTTTAATGTTATCAATTTTATATTAAAATATCAAACTTGTCAATCTTTTTAATATTGTATTTTTTGCATTAATAAAGTATCAAATTTATCAAAAAATAAATAAACGTATTCTTACTATTTTTTAGTTGACTAATGGAATATTCTATTCAAAAGTAGCAAAATATCTTTTTAGTTATTGAAATCAAATCTAAAAACTTATATAATATATTTCTAAAAATTAATAGACTAATTAATATATTTTACCAAACTTGAAAAGTGTATTAATAATAAATTTAGCCTTCTAATAATTTGTCAGAAGCAAAAATATTAATATATTGTCTTTTTAGCTACATCTTTATCCATATATTGGAGAAGAGTGTGGGACATTGAAAATTGAGAAATTTTGAATTTAAATATAATTATTTAAATATTTGATATGTTTTGAATTAATCTGAGTACACTAGATAATGTTTTTTTTAGGTTTCACCTAATTGAATTTTTTTTTTTTTAGCTGTAGCTTTAATTGAGATATGGAAATTTATCCTTTCTTAGGATATGCTGCATCCCAACCAGTACCAATGTTGGGGCCATCTCTCATTTAATTGCTCAATTAGCCTTTGTGGGTCTGACTATGTATTTCATATTCTTCAAAATTTTCCTTAACTAAGCCTTTGGAGCCTTGATCGGATTGTTATATCTTTCACTTTGATCAATGTAGCATTGTGGATTAAGCGTCTTTTATACATGTGAAAGTCCGTAATAATTTTATAAATAAAACAAATTTACAAAGTTATTAAATATACGGTAACAATTTTATAAATATTTATCATTCGTTTTAAGTATGTTCATTAATTTATTAAGAAAAATTTATTTGATATAAAAATATAGGTTCATTACAAATAACGTAAATGTTTATTGAGTTATTAATAAATATTTATTTCTCATAAACTATAGGTTCATTATCAGTAAATTATAGCTTATAATCTGTACATTCATTTATTAGGTTCATTAGGAATAAAGTAAATGTTTATTACTTTATTGAAATATGTTTATTTATTATAAAATTGTAGGTCTATTAGAAATAAAATAAAGATTTATTAGTTTATTAATAAAAGTTTATTAGTAAAAGTTTTATTAGTAAATATTCATTTTATTTATTTGTATATTTAATTTAATGGATATTATATTTTTTTGTTTTTGATCTATATGTATAAATCCATTAAATTCTCTTTAGGAAGATTCATTTGTGTATTCAATTTAATAATTATTATATTATTTTCTTTAATTGTTTTTAATTCATAATATAATTTATAACTAATGAATCAGTAGTAATAAACTAATGAACCTTGATTAATTTAATATGTTTTTTTTAATAAACTAATGAATATTTTTTAATAAACAGATGAGAAATATTTATAAAATTACATTTGTATGTTTAATAGTTGTATAAATTTATTTTATTTACAAAATTGTTATTATCGCTCGCATATATAATCGACCCTTAATTCATGATGCTCCATGTAAAGGATCAAAGATATAATTTGCTGCCTTGATCGCTGGTGAATTTAATAGGCAATTTTCACCAAAAGATTGGGTTGGATTGGGCCTTGTGTGTCTAATTTCACCATATTGACTTCTGTGCACATAGTAAAATCATAATTTCTTTTATCCTTTCTTTTTTTTTTTAAGAATGACCGGCCCCTTTCCATTCGAACGTTTTCTGAAAAATAAAACTCGTTACAGACTGAACTTATTGGAAATAATTTTTAAGTTCAAATCTCATTAATATTATTGGAGATAGGTGAACAATTTTACTTGTAACTAAATTTTGACAGAACTAGTTTTAGACTATAAAACGGACGGAGTATACATATATTTTGTTGTAACTGCATGCAACATATACAAGCAGAGTTTGCCTGCCGGCCAGCCGGTTTATCAGATTACAGTTTGATACCATCTTTCTTAGTGCATATCAATGTCAAAAATTCTTGAGACTATCGGTCAAAAATCCAAAAAGAAAAATCTATTCTTCTTTTCTAATACGAACAAACGCATTCCTTCGTTCTTTCCAATACATTATTCAACCATCATTGACATCAAGAGTGTCATATTTAACTCCATTCATTAAATTATATTTTTGATAGTACTCTAGCTTAATTAATCTCAATTTTAGCTACAGAAATTGCTAGCTTATTTGATTAGCTCGCAATGCCGCCAAAGAGTCGCAGCTATCGAGTCTCTGCTGCCCCAGTTACCATGCTTGCACATTTGATATTTGTGGCAGTCACAACCCTTGTGCTTGTTTGGATCCTTCACTTTGAAGATGGATTTGCTTTCAAATCTGTCAACAAAATCAAGATTTTGAATGTAAGTTCAATTCTTCAACAAGAATTAATTAATTTCTCTGTTCAACTGTCTCCCCACAATCTCGAATTGATTGTTTTCCAATATATTCAGGCGCATACATTTTTAATGATAGTTGGATTCGTACTTATGGCAGGTGAAGGTAAGGACTTCCTCTTTCTTTCTATTTAACAAAATTTCATTTTCAGTACTATCATCAAAATTGTTGCCATTGATTCATAGCAATAGATTCACAGCCACTTAATTGCTATTATTACTGCAACGGTTTGAAATTTAAAAATGTTGCTAATGGTTGCTAATCTGTAGCCATGAATTAATACTACTGTAACACTTTCTTACTCTTTTGATTCAGTTGGGTAAGACTGTTACAATCTAGTTGTCTCACCGTTACCATCAATTTACTAATTATATGAAAAAAATGATTAGTAAATTGACGGTAATAGTAAGACAGATAAGTTGTAACATTGTATTATCCAGCTATGAGTTAGAAGGATAAGAGGGTATTACAATTACATCCGCACCTAGCTGAGATAATCGATGGCATAATCTGATAGAGAAAAGCCGAATGAGGAGGGAGATGTTTGGAAAATGTTTTGATGTAATTTGATATGACATGAGGCAGCAATAATGGCATACAAGACAGTACCAGCAGAAAGAACAGTGCAAAAAGCACTTCATTGGATATTGCATACAGTAGCACTTGTGGCTGGAATTCTGGGGGTTTATACTGCATTCCAATTTAAGAAAGAAATTGGAGCTCAGGATATGGTTAGCTTACATTCCTGGCTGGGAATTATTTCTATCTGCCTTTTTGGTATCCAGGTAATTAAATTATATTTTAAAAAAAGAAAAATAAATTTTTTCCTTTTCCTTTTTTTAAAAAAAGAAAAAAGAGAAAAAGGGTTGAAATCCAAATTAACCAAATTTTAATTGTATGAATTTGATACAGTGGACATTAGGGTTCTTCTCATTTGTGTTTCCTGGAGCAGAAATGTCAGCAAGAGGATCATACAAGCCATGGCATGTATTTGGTGGCATGGTCATATTCTTTCTTTCTATTTGCACTGCTCAAACCGGTTTGATTCAAAGGTTCAAAAAATTAGATCAAGAAGGACTTATTGTCAATTTTACAGGACTTTTGCTTGTCCTATTTGCAATTGGTGTTGGCTTAAGTGGTGTCCTTCCTCGAGGATATTAAATTCTTTCCATAATTTCCATCTTATATTTCACTTCATGGTTTCTTTGATCTTAGATAGAGAGACCATATATTTCTTGTTACCATTTGTTTTTGAATGTTGATTCACTATTTAATAAAAGGATTTATTCTTTAAATTAGTCCTGCACTTCATGCAGGTGAAAATTGGAAGTATTAATTTCCTAAATATTACTGTTGTAATTAACAGCTGTAAACAGCTTTTCTAATTAGTCTAATTTGATTTAGTTTGTTTATGGTTATATATTTTTTTATTCTATGGACTATATATATATGTTTGATTACTATTTATGAGACAGCATCTATTCTTTGAATTCTCCGTGAATTGCATGGCATCATAGGGCAAATTATACCGTGATTCACACAATATTATGGACCTCACATATATAAGTAGTAATAAAATACGGTAGCAATTTTATAAATAAAGCGAATTTGCACAAATTCATTTGTTAATATAGGTTTATTAATTTATTAGTAAAAAGTTTATTAGCTTATTAGTAAAAAATTCATTATTTTATCAATAAATATTCATTTTATTCTAAAACAAAATTAGAAATTATTGTATTTTTAAGATGCGATCTGTTGTTTTTTGGTGCATTTTATCTCAATTTTTTGTTATGTTTTAAGCTTTTTTTTTTTAGATGATTCAATGGATTCATATATACAAATCAAAATACAAAAAGATCCATTAAATTAAGTACACAAGGAAATAAAATGAACTGGTATTGATATAAGAAATCAACCATTATTAATAAACTAATGAACTTTTACTGCATTTGTAATAAACATTTCTCAATAAAATAATGAATCTTTTACTTCATTACCAATAAACCAAGAGTTTTGAAACAAAATGCATTATGTATATAATTTAATAAATATTATATTATTTTCTTTAATTTTCATAGTAATAAACTAATGAACCTTAAATTTATTCATAATAAACATTTTTTAATAAACTAATGAATATTTTTTAACAAAGTAATAAACTTTTTTTAAATAATCAGATTGTGAATATTTACAATTTTTTTTTATTTTAATCTATAGATATAAATTCATTAAATTTTCTTAATGAACATGCATTGTGTATATAATTTAATGAATATTATATTTTTTTTTTTAACTTTTGTAGTAATAAATTAATGAACTTTTACTTTATTAATAATGAATTTTTCTTAATAAACTAATGAATATTTTTCGATAAAGTAATGAATATTTTCAGTAATCAGATGATGGATATTTATAACTTTTTTATTTTGATCTATAGATATAAATCGATTAAATTCTCTTTGATGAAAATGTATTGTGTATATAATTTAATAAATATTATATTATTTTCTTTAATTTTTTTCAGTAATAAACTAATAAATTTTTACTTTATTTATAATTAACTTTTTCTAATAAACTAATGAATATTTATCAATGAAGTAACAAATCTTTTTCGATAACCGGATGATGAATATTTTCGAAATTGCTACCATATATTTAATAATTGTATAAATTTATTTTATTTATAAAATTGTTATTATTTCTTATACGTATAATGAGCTATTAATCAATAATGCTCTACATAATATAAGGCTTCATATCTGAGCCAAGTTCAACTTCGAGACCTGTGGATTATAGGCCCACATAAATAACATTTTACCAATTAGCTGAGTATTGATTGGGGGTCATACCCGAAAAAATCCAAACACCTTCACCAAGTGTTAGTTGGCCTTGTTTTCGTCACTTCTCTTATACTTTACATCATTATTTTTATTTGGAAAAATTAATACAAATTATTTAATATACTAATAACTTTTTAAAGTTTAAAAAATAATATAACATATTAGTAAAAAATAATATTCTCTTTTATTTATAGGGTATTAGTCTATTAAATTAAATTTATAAGAAATACTAGTACAATATATCAAAACTTTCAAGAGATAAACAATATAATTTTTAAACTTTAAAAGAGTGTATTACATCAAATTATAGAGAATAAATCATATGTTTTTCAAACTTACGAGAGTACTAGTATATTACGTCAAATTACAAAGGCATATAGTAATTTTTCCTTTTTATTTTTAAAAGAAAAAATGTTAATGAGATTATGCTGGATTATCTTATATTATCCATGTAATTAAGAAATGTTGATTTACATTAATGGTGTAGGCCCACAAAGGACATAATGTCAATGTGTAATTTGACATCATAGCACAGCACCAATGGTGCAAGAATCGACCACCACAGGCATTTATTTTAATGGTCCCAGAATCAAGGTTCAGTAACAAAATGGCAAACATGTCAACAAACAGAAAAAGAATAATACAACATTCAAAAAAGGATTAAATTACACCCCATTGCTGCTTTGTGGCCGCCATTCTCTCCAACAAACCAGCAATCTCAGCTTGCATTCTTAGCTTCATGTTGTAGTAGTCACCGTGTAAGTTTTCCAAGGTCTTTAGTTCTTCCAATTTTTTCATCCGCCTTTCTTCAGTCTCCAGCAAACACAGTTTGGCGAGCGTTTCTGCATACTCTTCTTCCAACTTCTCAGACTTGGCTCGAATCATCCATCGAAAACCTTCAGCTTCTCTCCGTGCTTCATCTGCCTTGCTCTGGAACATTCTTGCTTCAGCCTCTTTTATCCGTACAATGCTTTCTAAGCTGTCAAGTCCATCTTTCTGTGATAATTTCCCAAACTGAAATTCATCTTCAATCTTCAAGTATCCGAGGAGGGCAGTTTTCAGGTCACTTTGGTGGAGATCATTTGATAGTGAATTCGAAGAGCTCATATTATAGATGGCATATTTTGGAGTGACAGAAGTGGCCGGTGGTACGGCTGAGACATCCTTTCTAAGAGTAGTTTCAGTTGGCATCAGTTCTTTTGCTGATACAGCAGAAGCAGGAACATCTGAAAGACTGTCTGCATCTAAGTAATTCCAAAAACAAGAACAAAGAATTAGTTGTGCATACAACATGTACTTAAAATTACAGAATAAATTATCGAACAAATCACCTTGAATTTTGTGAAAAAATTGGGTGAAAAAAAAAATTATCTAATAACAACAAAATTGTGATTGTGCTGACATAGAAATTCAAGCAAAATCGACATGCCTCCAATGCAACTACTCAACCACCATAAACATCACATTTTCAAGCTAGGACCCAGCAAAAAATCTTAAGCATATTAGGGCAATGTGATTTGCATCATCTCGGTCGCAGTCAATAAGAAGACACCAAGACCCTGAGCTAGTTTCACAAACCAAGCTGCAGCTCCAAGGTTCCATTGTATATACAAAGTTCCATCACATGATCACCAGTTTGCATCCATTTAGCTATACTTAGAGATGGAATAACTTGTGAGCTATTTACAAGTTCATTCCAACAATATTAATGGACTTGAAAAGAAAATTAACATAAGCTCACCACTCAAACCAAGTTTTCCTATTTGTTATCCCTGAAAATTATTTAGGGCGCCAGAAATGGCTTATCCTTACATCAGAAACATCACCTGGAAAAGTTCTAGCTAAGCCTGTAAAACTAATAATCTAATCATATTTATTATAAATATATACGACTGCCAATTTTTCCTGATCAATTTGTCCATAGTTCACTTTTTTGCCAAAGAGATTTCAGCACTTGAATTTGATATTGCAGACACTTCAGATACTGACCAACTTTTGTTTCACACATTTGAAGCACAGTTGAAGTTCATTCCATAGTACATTCATTCTGGAAATAGCACTGTAAGTAATCTTTATATGGATTTTGCATTTTACATTTGCAAATTGCAATTTGAACAATACCCCCACCAAAAAATGCATGAGTATCTATCCAGCTGACTCAATTTGGAATGCCCTATAATTATATCCTAGACCATACAAATAGATCGTTTCCATCTCTGAAGTGAAAAGATGCCTTGACCAAACTAAACAAGAAAAATTCAAGCAACAAGCTACCTTCATAAGAAGAGCAACGGAGAAACCAAAACACACACACACACACGCACACATGTTCCTGAAGTTCTTAATTTCAGAATCATAAGGTCAGCTTCATGACAGAATGACTTTTGATTCCTGTAGACCAATCAACTATAATAAAGGACCGATTAGACTGAATTCAAGCGCAAAAGAAGAACAAAGCATGTAAATTGCATGAAAAAGGAGCTGTAGGTTTGGGTACTTACAGTTGAAGAATTGAATAATCATTTTACCGGCGTCTGAAGGAGATATAATTTTGCTTTCAAGCTTGGAGAGCAACTCCTCAGCCTTAACAAGCAATTCCTTGCCTTTACAATCCTCGCTTTCCTTGAAAATCTTCCTCACACAGTCAAGTTCCTTAATTAGTGTTTCTAGACCCCAATCTTTTGCACAGTAAACAAATGCATCCTTGACAAAACCAAACATTTCAGAGGCATGATTACACCCAATGCAATGAAATTGCATTTCAGTAGTCCCCTTTGGCCCCTTCAAGCTAGGGCCTGACCTAATGAGATTCTTTTGAATACCACAAGCAGCATGGCACCAATGGGAACAGACATCACAACCAACCCAACTGCAAGTATTGTTAGCACAGTCAAAATTCATACAGACTGGACACATACAAGAGCTGCAAAACCCCGTATTTGCTGAGCAAAACTTGCAGTCACAGTCATCAACAGGCAATATGCTCTTGCAATTCACATTTCTACACCTCATATACAAGAAAATTTCCACCAACTCATTTATAGGAAGCCTAACTTTCCCAGATATGAAGCTACTCAGCCCCATTTTGATTGCAACCAATATCTGTAACTGATCCTTTTGGCACTTAGATAGAGCCTCCTTAGTAAGATCAGATCTTCTCCCCAGCCGGTTTTGAAGATCCACTAATTCGTCTATCTTTTCAGGCATCACAATAAGATTCTTTAAGTACTCCTTAGTTGATTCTAATGTTTCTTCTGTCAGCTCTTGTATTAACTGAGCAATAACAGAAATTGACTCCGAGACAATCTCGCGAAGAATTATCTCTGGCCTATACACCTTTCTTGGCTTTCCTCCTTCATCTATACCCTCCAAAACTCTCAAATTCTCTGAATCCCTTCTCTTTGAATCACCCGAATGAGTATCCAAACCCGGCCTAGCAGGCAATTCAGATAGAAAAAATGAAAGATTATCAGAACTAGTAGTCATATGAAGATTATTATTACAGGAATCCTTATTGGTTACACGATGACCCTGCAGCATAGAAAATCCTCCATTAGCCCCACCACCATGATTGTTATTATTCAGAGCAACAAGCCCATCTCCAATAGGCCTAAACCTGCTATGAACGGAACCATTAGTTCCTTCCCCTCCACACCAAATATGATCTTCTCTCCCTACAGAATACTCATAATTCTCAGTTGAATTACGGGTCAAAGAGCAGCTAGGATTGTGTGAAAATGGGTGAGAATAAGAGTATGAAAGCGAAGCAGCAGTGAATTCATTAGAACAGCTAGTTTGTGTGTTGTTATTTGATGGTGCTGCTCCTAAGGACTGTATAGTCCTACTAGGCTTTGGCTTAATCACAGGGTCAGCATTTTGCAATGCATTTGATGCTGTTAGAGACAGAGATACATCAGGTAAAGCTAAAGAAAGATTCAAAGTACTTTCTAGCTTGGGTTTCTTGGCTCTAGAGGAATTCTCCCTCTCAATCTCATCTTCTCCGTGGACTTCCCTTTTGCAAGAGGAATTGGATTTAGTTTCTCTTAGATTCATAAAATCTCTCTCCACCCATTTCTCATCTTGATTTGAATTATCCGAAACAATCACTTCTTTTCCCTTTTGAGTAAAGCCCAATTTGAGATTTTCACAAAGGTAGCTAAGAGTGAGTTCTTGAGGTTTTGAAGCAAACCCATCAAAACCCATCTTTGACTCCCGGAGAAAATCAAACCCTTTTCCAGATAAACCAATTTTCTCTTCTGGGTTATCTAGATTCAGAGAGCTCTCAGCCTCACCGTTGGAGAGATGATGATCTTTATCTCCAAACATGGCCAACTCACATAGAGAGAGAGAGAGAAATTCACCAGATGAAGAAACAGAAGAAGAAAAAGAAGAAAATGGAAAAAAACAAATTGAAGGGGCAAAACAGAAAATTCGGAGGAATCTAAGGGTGGCTGTTTGCTTCAATTCATGATAGGTTAGATTCTTGATTCTTAACAACGGCTGGAATTTCGAAGCGATTACACGATTAACAAAAACGACGATGCCTTTTTCCGGTTTGTTGTTAAAAACATGAGATTTGCTATAATTTAATACTAAATATTTTAATTGTTATAATTTAGTATTTAAATTAAAATTTAAATAAAAAAACTGATATAATATATTAATTGGCTGATACGATATTTTATTTGATTTAAATTTTACTTTAAATATTAAATTATAATATTACCTAAAAATTTTAATACTAAATTATAATAATGGAAAGATTTAATTTTAAATTATAATTGGCTAATTATCCCGTATTAATGACCTTTAAGAATGGGATTAGTTTATGCAGACAATACCTCCATTAATGTCTCCGCTGTTATTTGACTTGCTTGTCTCTCTCTCTCTGTCTTTAGTTTTTCCCCAATAAAAAGATTAAGAAGCCGTGGAATAAAGGAACGGCATGCTTATATTTTATTTTCTATTATATTATAAAAAATTTATTCTTTATTTTAATTTATTTTAAAAATTATACGTAGGTTAATAATATTTTTTATTTTATTTTATATTTTAATTTTTTTATTAATAAAACTATCAAAAAAATAAATAGAAGACAGTAAAAAAGACAATAAAAAAAAGAAAAAAAATAAAATTTTATTTAAAAATATCTAATAACTTTTAAATTTGAAAAAAGAGAATGTAACTTCACGAAGATAAAATAAGTAAAGGAGAAGATAAAAAAACTGCTAGAAAAATTCCATAAATTGAGATAAAGAAAAATAAAAAGGTAGTTAAGGATGATCTGAGGTCCAGTGGTGACCGAGTCTTTGTTTTGTAGGTAAGTGGAGTTTTCATTCCTAATTAACAATCACATACCATCCTCCGGCCTATTCTTGGCTGCATCATATCATTAATTTTATTAATAAATGGAATCAATAAATAAATAATGCTAACATAATTAATGATATATATATATATATATATATAAAAGCTCTCATTTAAAATTTCATGAACAGAGTTTAAACACCATAAGATATTTTATTATAATGTGAAAATTGAAAAGTATTATTAGAGTGATGAAAAATAAGATGGTGATTTTCTTTGGTAAAAACACCAAAGGTCCAAATGTCAGATTTATTTGAAGTGTTGGCCGTTGAATCTTCTTATGGAGCTATGTTTTCCAAATATTGAACCTTCCATCTCAGATCAAAGGTTGACAAAGACCGGGTCAGGTCAAAGAGCCATAAACATGCCAACTTCCCCCAGAGGTACTCGTGCAAAAAATCATTCCCACCATATACTCGGCAGTTCGCACAAAACGACAGAGACAAAATCATTACAATCTAACAATTAAATGCTACAGAATATCTACAAAATGTCTACCCATGAGTGCGTGAATAAAATAAAAGAAATGTTTTGCCGGCTTTGAGAATCTAATCCCCCGCACGAGCAAGATTAGTAACATTGTACAGTCCTAGTTAATCAGCTGAAAGATACCTGGATGGTGAGAAGAATGAAACTTTTTGTCTGGGCAGCTCAATAGTTTGCCACTATCTTATCTGGATAATCATCAGTGCTTGCTCGGACAAAACTAATATAGCTTCTATCCTCCTCAGTTTGCTTCTGTTTGGCCAGACTAGCATACATCTGTTTTCTGAATTCCCTACGTGCCTCCCGTTCAGCTAGTTTCAAATCTTTGAGACCCTGTTCGAACTTGGCTTCATCTTCCGGTGAAAAGAAGACCACATCTCTCTTCCCAAGCTCTTCATACAGCTTTTCAATCTTAGCTTTCCAAAAGAGACCCGTTTCTGAGTCCATTTTGTGGTAAGGAGTTTTCAGCAGGTACTCGTCGATTCCTCCTACTTTTTCTATGCAACGGAGGGCATGAATGGTGACTTTGACTCAAATGTGGCGGTCTAGGATGTAACTAAAGAGTCTCTTCTCCTGGACATTTGGCTTCCAAGTCTTCCTAGTCCTGTCATCACAATCACCAACACACAAAATGTACTTAAGCACCATAAATTACTAGTTCTTCTAAATAGCAGATGACTGAAATCCTCAAAACAAACAAACAAACAAATTTATTAATGTGAAACTACAATCGCACAACAAAGTCCCAAGCTTTAAAGGTAATTACGAGAACAGTTACAATTATCTTTAACATTGCAACATTGAATTTATGCATCAATTCAAAATGCAGCAGAACTGAAAATATGACATTGAGAGGCATATCAAAGATCTACCGGGCCTTCGATGTTTCCAAACAAAACTTCCCTCTCCAAGATCAAATTGCTGAGAATGCAGAACAACAATTTACATTTAATCTGAGAACATTGGTCTAAGTAACATTCAGTTAAGAAGTTCCAAAAGTAACCATATTTAAAGAGAATTTGGGGATTGGCAATTTGCAGAAGAATGATTGCGTCCAATAAATTAATTAAGACGGTCAAGCATTTGAATAAGAGTTTGCGCAAAGTTAATTTGTTGGACAAGGGCAACGCCAAGTTTCAAAAAGTTTTGTCAACTCATTCTGATTATACTGGAATTTCCAATTGTATTCATTACATTGATATATTTGCTTGGGGATACAGCAGTTTTCCTACTTATGTCGCGAATCACAGAAGAACAAGGCATCAACAACCAAATTGTTGCTTCACATGTAATTTGAAGATGTAAAAGTATAACAGTTCAATTGTGTTTTTATGCACATATCCCCTGTTGTCTAACTCTATTGACCTAAAAACCAATGGGCAGCTATCCATCAGTCACAACATCCTTTAATATTTAGAGCAAAGGGAAGATAACAACTTAACATACAAAAACTGATGTGCTAACAACCACCATTTCAGAGATCAATAAAATGATTGTAAGCACAAGCATCAAGACCACTACTAATCTTGATTCGAACTCAAGAAATCCCAATAAATTATTCACCAGTATCACATGATCAGACATTCTCCAAAGCCTGATAATTTTGAACTCCTAATCTTCCCCAAAGTTGCAATAGAGAAATAAAACATGGTAAAACTTCGAAAGAAATTCAGTGCAAAGCGATAACGAACTTGTTACCACCATCTTCACTGACTCGATTGCCAAACTGAACGTGGCGGCCGGCAAATAAGCCACGCTCGGCCCATAACAATCCTGTTATCAGGTATGCATTTATTGAGAGATAACTCCAGGTGCCACATTGTTCTCTCCTACCTTTTTCAGTACTTTCTTCATCATCTCCTTCCCTCTAAATGCCACATTCGAATTTTCGAACCCATTTGCTGACTCTAGATTCTGGCTATGTGGTTTCTGATTACCTAATTTTTCGCAGATGTATCGCTAATTCGCTTTCTTCTGGATCTACCAAATAGAATAACGAATAATACTTATGCACAGATGCTCAAGGACCAAAATGAATTAAGGTTAAGAATTCTTCCTTTATTCCGAGATTAATTTAACCAATAAACGAAATAAGAAATGAAAATCGGAAGTGGAGAAAGAGAGTACATTTAGAAGGAAGGATTGATCTCATGAAATTAAAATGTGAGAAAGAATGAATCTTTGAAGGATCGATTTACTTGAGTAAAAACTGAGAAACCCTTTAGGTTCAAGGAGAAGGGTACAGTACCACTATTGATGTTTGGATGAAGATAAACCCTAGGGCTAAAGAACATCACCAATATGCTCTTCATCCCTAAAAAAAGAAAGTTCCTCAATAGATTTTTTATTTTTTAAATTTACACTTATTTAACAATTTTCCATAGAAAAGAAAGAAAATATATATATATATATATATTTATTCTTTTTTTTTTTTTTGCTTTTTATAATGTTTGGAAATTTTTCTTTAATGATAAAAATATAAAAATAAATAAATTTTATTTTTCTTTCATTTATGTTTTATCATATTTTGAATTGAAGTAATATAAATAAAATAAATTTTTTTATAATAAAAGTTATTTATTTATTTTTTATAAATATTAATTTATATGAAATGAAGTGAAATAAAAAGTAAAAATATGAAGAGTCTAATAGAATTATTATTCTCTAAATACTTTTATTTAACTGAAAATGCTCTTTAAAATAAAAAGTACTCTAAAACTTGTAATTATGTTATTTTCCAACCCATCAATAAAAGCCCAAATTTAATCTTCTCTTGTTTTTCTTTCTCTTTTTTTTAAATAAAAATCCAAAAGAGAAAGAAAAATTATAGACCAAATAAAAAAAATTTTAAATAATTGTTTGAAACTATATATTATTTCCAATATATATTTAACAACTCAAGTATATTTTTCTAAAAGAAAAGTTACCCATAATTTAAATTAAATAAATAATAAAAAATGTAATTTTTTTAAGGGAGGGAGAATATTTTTCAATGTTATAAAAATTGGTCCAGTTAATAAATTAGAAAAAACAATAGGTCACATATTTAAGATCAAAAAATAGTCTACATAAATTTTTTTATAAAATATAATATTTAAGATATTTTATACATAATAAATATAAAAATTATTTAAATTAAACATATTTCATACACAATAATATGTTCAAAATATTAAATATCGAAATTCAAATTAATATATAAATATATTTCTAAATATTTTAAAGCATAATAATGTCAATATTTATATATATTATTTTTAAAAATAATATAATAAATAATAATTTGTAAAAAGTAATATTTAACATACATTTATTTCTCTAGTAAAATATTTTATATTGAAATAACTAATTTTAAAAATAATTTATATGATAATTTTATCATGATATTTATTAATAATATAAATACAAAAATTTAAATTTATTAAATATATATATTTCTTAAATAATATTAATATTTTTATGAAAAAT